>CAUYQU010094015.1:0-28724 GCA_963574635.1 Cheracebus regulus | reverse complement strand
CCTCCCAGGTTCAATCAGTTCTCCTGCCTCAGCTAGGCGCATACCACCACTCCTGGCTCATTTTTTTTTTTTTTTGTACTTTTAGTAGAGATGGGGTTTCATCATGTTGACCAGGCTGGTCTCAAACTCCTGACCTCAGGTGATCCCCCCGCCTCAGCCTCCCAAAGTGCTGGGATTACAGGCATGAGCCACCACACCTGGCCTGTTTTGTGTTTTTTCTATGAGACCTGCCTGGTGGTAGAGGGATTTGGACTGGCTAACCTGTATTTCTTTTACTGCTACTTTGTTTGGGTCCTACCCAAAGCAAACCCTGGGATCAGAATATGAGTGTAAGCTGTTTATTTGGCAGGTGTCGTGGGTTGAATGGTGGCCACTCAAAAGATGTGTTCATGTTCTAACCCCCACAACCTGTGAATGTTACATTATTTAGAAAAATAGTTATTTGCAGATGTAATTAAGTTAAGGATCTTAAGATGAGATTATCCTAGATTATCCAGGTGGGCCCTAAACCTCATGACAAGTATTCTTCGAAGAGACAGAGAAGAAGGTCTGGACACAGAGGAGAAGCCGTGTGAAGACGGAGGCAGAGATTACAGTGATGCTGCCATGAGCCGAGGAAGCCTGGTGCACCCCCCGCCCCTCCCCCCACCCCCCCACTGAAGCTAGCAGAGGCAAAGAAGGATTCTCTCTGGAGCTATCGGAGTGAGTGCAGCCCTGCCGCCAACTGGATTGTGAGCTTCTGGCCTCTGGAACTGTAAGGAAATAACTTCTGTTGTCTTAAGCCACCAAGTTTGGGGGCGTTTGTTAGGGCAGTCTTAGGAGAGGAATACAGCAGGTGATTCCAGGAAGGAGAGGCAGAGCGTGGGGGTAGGGAAGTGAGACACAGAGAGACTCAGGCCAATAAAGGGTATGCTTAGGGGTGCATCGCTGCCCTGGGGAGCTTCTGAGAGACTGAGGGAGGAGTGAGAAGGCCGGGGTATCCACAAGCTCCATCCTTGCTGGTTGAGGGTCACTCCCGTGGGCTCAATGCTCAATACTCCTGGTCTGCAGAGCATGCTTCTAAGGTATTGTGTGTAGAATTTTGGGGTGGACCAAGGGCTCTGGACAGAGTGCAGTGGACAGCAGCTCCTCTGCCCCTACCCTTTGGCTGCTCTTTGATTAGCTGAAAGCCCTACAGGCATAGGTATGGAAAGAAAAAATGAGGTTCAGTAGATAGAAACACGCTTTGACACCCAAAACAAAAGATTAGACTGGTGGACTCGGTTAAATGTCCAACTCCAAGACCTGGTCAGTTCATGTATCAACCCCTGGCAAATATGTAACAGGGGACTCCTTCTTTCTGCACAGCATGGGAATATTAATCCACTTTCTTTGGGATATTATAGTTGGAATATGATTTTTTTTCAGGGTTCTTTTAGAATATATTTGATAACTTCCTGTTTATTAATACTGAATGAAATGTTCACATGTCCCCATTATATTTGTCTTACATGTAAAAGCTCTATAATCGTGTGTTAAATAAACCGCCTTGTAGTATAAGCTAGAAATGCTGCCAGATGCTCTGTGTAGAGACTGGATTTCCAATGACTCTGGCATCTCACAGCACCCAGTACAGTGTAAGAAAACAGCAGGTGCACAATAAGGACATGCTGTGAGGCTTATCCGTCTCCTTCCTGGTCTCTCCTTCCAGCCCCTGTCCCCATCACAGTCATTTCCAAGGGGAACTCTTGCAGCTTTCATTTCTTGCTCGTCTGTTCTTTGTTGCTCCCAGCCAGCAATGTTCTTTTCTTGTCTCCTTTCTTCTGGTCTCTCCGGGTAGATTCCCGCAGTGCTTTTTGGCACAGCTGGATGGGGAGCGCTCCGAGACTGTCTACATCATTTCTCAAAGCTCCCAACATCAGACTTGGCATTTCAAATACAGTGTTGAACACTGTCAACTGGTGTCTTCACTCCCTACCCTTAATGAGAGCTCATGGGTACCCTTTAGCACAGAATAAATGTACACGTCTGAAATTAAACATTGAACTGTATCTGTTGTTTTAAAACTCAGCTTTTCCTTTTCGGGTTGGAGAAATTCCTGGAAATGTCATGACTTCACTTGTGGATTTCCATTAGGGCCTCCTGGGTGTGATCCTGGCTGTAGCCTCCTTTTTTCTTAGCTATTTATTTCTCTTAAGAGCAGAAACTGGGAGGGAAGAGCATCCGGAGGACTAAGGTAGTTTAGTTTCTAGCCATCTTCGGCTTGAATCCTTTGGGCATCCTCTGATAAGTAGAAATAGCATCATCTATCTGCACTAATGGCATTATCTGAGCTGAAAGAAGTGATTTATTCAAATGCTTTAATAATTATAGCTCACATCTGTTGAGTGCTTACACACGCCAGGATCCTGTGCTAAGTGCTTGGCATTCTTTATCTCCATTTTAATCTTCACATCAAACTTCTGAAGTGGCTCCTTTACCATCTCCATTTTACAGATGAGGAAACTGAGACTTGGGAAGTTCAAGTGCATGCGGGAGCCACACAGGCAGGGGAGCTGAGATTCAAGCCCAAGTCTGTTTGACTTCAGAACATATGTGGGCTTCTGAACACAACCTTCAGGGCACATGGCCTTGGATCATAAGACCCCTTCATTTTTTGCTTTTTATTTATTTATTTATTTTTGAGACAGAGTCTCACTCTTGTCCTCCAGGCTGGAGTGCAATGGCACAATCTCAACTCACTGCAACCTCCGCCTCCCGGGTTCAAGCGATTCTCCTGCCTCAGCCCCCCGAGACTCTGGGATTATAGGCAAGTGCCACCACACCCAGCTAATTTTTATATTTTAAGTAGAGATGGTTTTCACCATGTTGGCCAGGCTGGTCTCGAACTCCTGACCTCATGATCTGCCTATCTCAGCCTCTCAAAGTGCTGGTATTACAGGCAAGCACCATCATACCTGGCCTCTTCTGCTTGTTAAAATAGAGTACATGGAGAAGTAACTCCATGTTGAAAAGGCAAACACTGCCTCTGAGAGTGTCCTTAGGGAACCTCACTATGAGCAGCCAGGTCTGTCCAAGTCAGTGCAAATAAATCAAGGGATGCTGGCCAGGCAGAGGGTGGACTTTTTCTGTTCAGGAAAACAAGATTGTTTTTAAAAAGAGATTTGTTGAAAGGGACATTAGAAGGCCAGTGTGAACACTGTGGACTGTGGAGACGGACAGGGAGTAAGGCCCAAGCATCTTACACCATTTGGGGTAGCACCAAAGCGGTTAGGGGTGTCCTTTCCGTCGCAACTCAGCATCTCCGCTGCTTCCTGCCTCATCTGCCCTTCAGCTTGTACCAAGTGATTCACTCAGAAGGCAGAACTGTGCTTTGCCATCACGAAATCTCTATTGGGGAAGATCAATGGAAAAAAGACTACTCAGAAGTCAATAATCAGCCCAAACCATTCAATCCTGGTTTTCCTGGGGGCATGGGGAGAGCAGGGCAAAGTGTGTGTGTGTCTGTGTGGTCTCTCTGTGTGTGTATGTTTGTAGATCGGGTCTCTGGCTATATTGCCCAGGCTGGTCTTAAACTCCTATACTCAAGCGATCTTCCTGCCTCAGCCTCCCCAAATGCTAAGAGTATAAGCATGCCATCATGCCTGGCCCAGAGCAAAGTGTTTTGACCGCTGAGCAGTCAAGGATTAACAGGGGACTGAAAGCAGGGAAGAAACGGGTCTCTGGTGCATGGAGTGCCGGGAACAAGGAAAGTAGTGGCCTGACCCTTGTCTAGTCAGATGGCAGGTGTTGCCCTGGCCCTGGGAACTCTGGCCCAGCATAGTCCTGCCTGAAGTGTGGCCTGACTTCCTGTCTCTCCTGGCCGTCTGGCTTTTATCACACAGCAACAGAAGACATAAATACATCAGGAATATGGATAACATTTAAGTGACTCTAAAAAGTTTTGTGGCAACATGGACCTGTTTCAAGACTTATTTTTAACTGTAGACACTTGGTCCTAGTGGGAAATAAAACTTAAAAGGACAGTTATAATTAGGTCACATTCGGAGAAACTTATTACATTTTGCTGTGTGTCCCAGGAGTCATGTATCTTAAATGATTTTAATATTTAGATCCAATCATGGTGCAGAATTTCATTTTTCTATGTAATAATGGGAAGCAACCAAGAGAAATTGTGGTAGCAGTATTAGATAAAAGTAAAGGCAGGAATGCATTTAATTTGGGATAGAAGAAACAGAACTAGTGTACAGTTTGTCTCCTCACCTCTCTTTTTTTCTTTTCTCCCTGGCTGCATCCTAAAATATTGTCTGTGAAGGAAGCCTGGGTCCTTCCACCTCTATTCCCCATTAACTAGTCCTTTATTTCTGCTCTGGATGAAAGTTTGACCAAAAACAACTCTGTCATTTCCCAGGTGCAATTTAGTGAAGCAATTTAGTGGAGGAAAGGCTGGCATCTCATTGAGAACAAAATAAACATGAACAGTGGCTGTAATATTGTCGCTATGATCTCTGTACAGGTTTCAGAGCTGATGGCCAACTGGGAACTAGTTACAGAACCCTTGGGAGTGAGGCAGGCAGGAAAGGGGGAGAAAGGTTGGAGGTGGAGTAAGAAGACGGTAGCCAGAACAGGGGTCATGCTGTTCTGTGGAATGTGTCCCATGAGAGCTTTATTGGACTGGAGATTGGCAGTAGTCAGGGCTGTTTGCTCTGTGTTACTCGGATGCTTAAACAACTGGTGAGGTCTGGCCAATCTCTGTCCCCAAACTATCCCATCCATTAAAATGAAGATTTAAAATAAGGAACATTAAAATGTATCTGTAGAGCAGTGAGTTAAAATAGCTCAGAGATGTTCTCTTGCTCTGATAAATACTTAATATATTGTTACAGCGAAGTACCTGTCCACATAAATTATTTTATCAGATGTTCCCTGACCCTTTTCAATATTGAAGCTCATAGCAGTAGCTCAATCTCAGCTCACTGCAACCTCCGCCTCCTGGGTTCAAGCAATTCTCCTGCCTCAGCCTCCAGAGATGCTGGGATTACAGACGCCTACCACACCCAACTAATTTTTGTATTTTTAGTAGAGATGAGGGTTTCGCCATGTTGGCCAGGCTGGTCTCGAATTCCTGACCTCAGGTGATCCACCGGCCTCGGCCTTCCAAAGTGTTGGGATTACAGGCATGAGCCACTGCACCCAACCAATCTGTACTCTTTATCATTCATCTTGGATTAAATTATGATATGTATTGAATGAGTGGGTGTGTAGTTATTTACCAGGTTAAATAAGATTGAAGAATTGTATAAAGAGATCAGAGCTTGCGTTTGATGCACAAGGGACGTTGCTCAGGAACAAGTGGCCACAATGGGTCCCCTCCCTGACTGTGGTGAAAGTGGTGAGGAGTCAGCCTTGGCCATTAGCTGTGTGAGGGTGAATGGCAGCCATTGAGGATGCCATAGGTGTTGTGACAGGCAGCTCGCACTGAGTGTCCTCTCCCCATAGCAACTCAGCATCTCTGCTGCTTCCTGATTCATCTGCCCTTCAGCTTGTACCAAGACATCCACTTAGAATTGAGAGCTGTGCTTTGCCACCATGAAATCTCAGTTGGGAAGATCAATGGAAAAAAGACTACTTAGACATCAGGGATCACTCTTCAATCTGCAACCAATGTGGACATCTTATCTTCTAGATCCAACGGTCTCACTGACCCAGAGTCCAGCCCACTCCAGTTCACCTTTTTTCATGTCATTCTGAAAGGAATCCTTCCCCGTTTTATGTGCTCCTGCCCAGTAGACCTTCTTATGATCTGATGGACTAATCTGTTATTAGTTAGTGATGAATGTGTTAACAGCTTCTAGAGTGCCTACCAACACCTTTACCTAGGGGTCACCAACTGCAATGCTTATGGGAGCCAGGCAAGTAATATAAGTGAGCACAGGCCAGGTGGGAACCAGAAGAACTGTAGAAATGATACCCCCTTTATAATTCAGGTACATGGGGCCAGCGTTGCCAGACTTCCCACTTTTTTAAAAAAATTATACTTTAAGTTCCGAGATACATGTGTAGAATGTACAGGTTTGTTACGCAGGTATGCATGTGCCATCATGGTTTGCTGCACCTATCAACCCATCATCTAGGTTTTAAGCCCCACATGCATTAGGTATTTGTCCTGATGTTCTCTCTCCCCTTGCCCCCAACCCTCCGACAGGCCGTGGTCTGTGATGTTCCTCTCCCTGTGTCCATGTGTTCTCATTTTTGAACTCCCACGTATGAATGAGAATATGCAGTGGTTGGTTTTCTCTTCCTGTGTTGGTTTGCTGAGAATGATGGCTCCAGCTTCATCCAAGTCCCTGCAAAGGACATGAACTCATTCTTTTTTATGGCTGCATAATATTCCACAGTGTCTCTGTGCCACATTTTCTTTATGCAATCTATCATTGATGGACATTTGGGCTAGTTCCAAATCTTTGCTATTGTAAATAGTGCTGCAGTAAGCATACACATGCAGGTGTCTTTATAATAGAATGATTTATAATCCTTTAAGTATAGACCCAGTAATAGGATTGCTGGGTCAAATGGTATTTCTGGTTCTATATCCTTGAATAATCACCACACTGTCTTCCACACAGTGGCTGAACTAATTTACACTCCCACCAACAGTGTAAAAGCATTCCTATTTCTTGACTTCCCAATGTTTTAATGATAATTTGGGAATCTGGATTGGACAATCTATTCAAATATTAAATAATTCTCATAAGTTAAATGAATAAATTAAACACACACACACACATGTGAAAGCCAACTTATTACATCTGCATTAATTCAGAAGGCATTAGTCTGTGAAGTAGAAAGTTGTCATGGCACACCAAACTGTTGCCAGTGGTTACTTTTGGGAACAGGAGTGGGAGTGAGTGGGAACTTTTACAATTTTCTCAATATGCTTTTCTATTGTTTGAATCTTTGGCAATGAGAATACACTTATATATTACTTAGGGAGTTATTTTCAAAAATTGACAGCCTGAAAAATGCAAGAGAGACTGGACTTAGAAGACTCCAACGTTTAAGAATGGTTGGAGAATTAAATTTAACATGGTAGATTGATTGCATGAAAGACAGAAATAAAAAGAAAAGAGAAAAAGAAACTTGGAGAAAGCAGCAAAAAGTCAAGGAGCAATACAAAAAGTCATTGTATCAAAAGGACTATCAGTTTATGAAAAGAACAAGATCCTATGAAAAAAAAGTATAATAACATTCAAAAGAACGTTTAGACCAGGCACAGTGGCTCACACCTGTAATCCTAGCACTTTGGGAGTTCAAGGTAGGCAGATCCCTTGAGTTCAGGAGTTCAAGAAGGGCATGGCCAACGTGGTGAAAACCCGTCTCTACTAGAAATATAAAAATTAGCTGGGTGTGTTGGCATGTGCCTGTAATCCCAGCTACATGGGAGGCTGAGGCAGGAGAATCTCTTGAACCCGGGAGGTGGAGGTTGCAGTGAGCCGAGATTGTGCCACTGCACTCCAGCCTGGGTGACAGAGCAAGAAAAAAAAAAAGGGAAAGTTTAGAAGATAAAGTTGATAAAATCTCGTAGTGTAAATAAAAGACACAGATTTGGAAAGTAGGAGAGAAACAATATGCAATTGAGAAGGTTTATTTAGGAGTTCCACATTCAACTGATAGCATATTCTGAAAGAGAACAGAGAACACTAAAGGGGAGAAAATTATCAAAGAAATACTATGAGAAATATTTTCAGAATTGAAGGACCTGAAAGTCATAATGATAAGATCTCATGAAGTTCCCAGACAACATAATTAATAGGAGTGAAATAAAACCTCATATCAGGGCACATTATCATCAAATTTGAGAACATCGGGAATCAAGAGGAGATTCCTAGAGATTTCCTAAGAGATGAAGCAGGCCACAGCAAATGGACAGAAATAGAATGGCATCAGATTCCTCAACAGCAACATGGATGCTGGGAGGAGATGGAGCATTTGGAAAAAATATTGCCTAGCTGGTATACACAGCCAAAGTAACAACCAAGCGTGAGGGGTATAATGAAGGCATTTTCAGACATGCAGGGTCTCAATTTTTTTTCTGGGCTGGGTGTGGTGGCTTACTCCTGTCATCCCAGCACTTTGGGAGGCTGAGGCAGATGGATTGCTTGAGCCTAGGCGTTTGAGAGCAGACTGGGCACTGTGGTGAAACCCTGTATCTACAAAAAATAATAAAAAAAAATTAGCTGAGTGTGGTGGTGCATGCTTGTGGTCCCAGCTACTTGGGAGGCTAAGTTGGGAGGATTGCTTGAGCCTGGGAGGCAGAGGTTGCAGTGAACTGAGATAGTGTCACTACACTCCAGCCTAGGTGACAGAGTAAGACCTTGTCTCAAATGAACAAACAAAACCAAAACAAACAAACAAAAAGCACAACAAAAATTAGCTGAGCGTGGTGGCATGTGCCTGTAGTCCCAGCTATTCGGAAGGCTGGCCCATCTCAAAAACAAAACAAACAAATAAACAAACCCCTCACACACACAAAATAAACTTTCTGGGTACCCTTTCTTAAGAAGCTACTAGAGAATATATTTTACCAAAATGTATGAATAAATCAAGGAGACTTGGGATCTAGGCCCCACACTGGATTTAGCATGTGAGGTGGAGCGAGCAAAGGAAGTTCTCAGGATGAAGATAAAGATAAATTTTAAGGTGGTGGCTATGCAGTATGCTTAGAAGGAAACCAGTTGCTATGGTCTGAATGTGTTTCCCAAATTTCATGTGTTGGAAACTTAACCCCAAAACTCATATGTTTATGAAATGTGGAGATGGGACTTTGGGGAGGTAATTAGGATTAGATAAGGTCATCAGAGGCTCCTGTGATGGGACGTGTGGCTTTCAAAGAAGAGGAAGAAAGTCCTGAGCTGGCACACTCTTGCCCTCTTACCATATGATACCCTCTGCCATGTTATGACACAGCAAGAAGGCCCTCACCAAATGCCAGTGCCATGCCCTTGGACTTCCCAGCCTCTGGAACCATGAGTTAAATAAATTTCCTTTCTTTATAAATTGTCCAGTCTGTAGTATTCTGTTATAACAACAAAAATGGACTAAGTCGGCCGGGTGCGGTGGCTCATGCCTGTAATCCCAGCACTTTGGGAGGCCGAGGTGGGCAGATCACAAGGTCAAGAGATCGAGACCATCCTGGCCAACATGGTGAAATCCTGTCTCTACTAAAAATACAAAAATTAGCTGGGCATGGTGGCATGTGCCTGTAGTCCCAGCTACTCAGGAGGCTGAGGCAGTAGAATTGCTTGAACCTCGGAGGTGGAGGTTGCAGTGAGCCAAGATCACGCCACTGCACTCTAGACTGGTGACAGAGCAAAACTCTGGCTCAAAAAAAAAAAAAAAAAAAAAGAAGTAGAAAATGATTAAATTGAAAACGAAAAATGAGATGGAGCAGGGGATGGATTTTTTAAAAATTTAAACAAGTCTTTGGCTTAAAAAAAAAAAAAAAAAAAAAAAAACTAGTATCTTGGTGTGTTTTCAGTCTTTCCCTGATACCAAAAGTGCTGAAATGAATAACCTTATACACATGCTATTTTGTTTGTGTGCAAATACAGCTGTAAGATTAATTTTCAAAAGTTAAAGGGCAAACACGTGTACTTTTGATAGATATTGCCTAATTGCTCTCTATAGGGGTCATACCATCTTCTTCTCCCACCAGAATTGTATAAGAGTATTTTCCCGTAGCTTCATCAGAAGAGTGTGCTATCAAACTTTTGAGTGTTTGCCAATCTGTTGGATGAGGAAAGATCTCTCTCTGTATTATAAGTGAGGTTAAGAATCTTTTAAATGTTTAAGAGCCATTTACATTTCCTTTTCTCTGAACTCTTTTATTATGTCCTTTGTTCACATTCCTACTGGGTTTTTTGGCTATTTTCTTGTTGATTTCTATGAGCTCTTTATATTTTAGAAAAAAATTAATCTTTTGTGTTGCAATTTTTTTTAGTTTGTCATTTGACTTTGCTACTGTTTTCTGCTAAGTTTTCAATTAATATGTGGTCATATTTATAAATAATTTATAGATTCTGGATTTTGAGTCATAATTAGAAAGACACTATCCACTCAAAAGTTATAAAATCATTCATCTGTGTTTTCTTCCAGTGACTAAGTTTTCACTTTCTACATTTAAATATTTGATCAATTTGGAATTTGTCCTCATATATTGATCTAGTGTCATCTTTTCCAGATGTTTACCCAGTTATTCCAACTTGCTTCTTCTTTCTTCTTGTTCTTTTTTTCTTTTTCTTTTCTTTCTTTCTTTCTTTCTTTTCTTTTCTTTTTTTTTTTTTGTTGAGTCAGGGTCTCACTATGTTGCCCAGGCTGGAGTACAGTGTTGTGATCACGATTCACTGTAGCCTCAACCTCCTGGGCTCAGGTGATCCTCCCACCTCAGCCTCCCAAGTAGCTGGGACTATACCAGGCTGGTTAAAAACATTTTTTCATAGAGACCAGTTCTCCCTACGTTGCCCAGGCTGCTCTTGAACTCCTGGACTCAAGCCATCCTCCCACCTTGGCCTTCTGAAGTGCTGGGATTACAGGCATGAGCCACCATGCCCAGCCTCCAACTTTCTTTATTACTACTTGACTCTCACAATTAAGTACATATATTACCAAGATAAAAAAAATTAAATACATTTAAAAAAGAGTGCCAGAGAAGCCCTCACGATGGCCTGTGAAGAGGACAGAGAGGAAGTGGGAAGGTTGCACCCTCCCCCGCCTCTGAGTCCCTGGCTCCCACTCGATGACTGGATGGCCGTCTTTGGAGAGGCGTCTACCCCAGGGCTATTTTGTTAGGCAGGGACACTTGGCTGCAAACAGTAAAACAGGGCTCTGACTACCGATGCTAATGAGGGGCTCTTAGAGGGTACTGGCCAAGCTCAAACTGGGAAAGGGAGTTGGCCACCACACCCTGTGCCGGATGAAGAGGAGCAGCTCCGAGAACTGCGTGGAATTCCCTGTCCCAGGATGACTCAGCGCCAGCTAACTTCCTGTGTGTCTGTGTTTAGGGTTCCAGTCCTTGGGAGAGAGATTTTCATTGGCCAGCGTGGTCACTTGCCTGTCCCCTGTCAGCAGGGGTCCAAGTCCTGGGATTAGCCAGGCACGGGAACCATGTATATGTGTGAGGGGGCGTTGAGGAGCTGTTTCTCCAAAGCAAGAAGTGCTGGGCAACAAAACCACACAAAGCCCCGCAGCGGCTGTCCCTCCGCAACGTGTGTAAAAATAGCACAAATAAAAATAGCAACGATTTGCTGACTCCTTCCCAGGGGCCAGGATCTACATGAAGTATTTTACGTCATTTACTTTCTTAGCAGCTCTGTGGGGTGGGAATTGTTCTCCCCAGCTACAGGTAAGGAAGCTGACTGAAGAGAGGATAAGAGACTTCTCTGAGACACAGCTAGTCAGTGGCATAACCAGGATACAAATCTGGGTGTGTCCACCCCAACCCAGCCTCTGCGCTGTAACCATCAGGCAGCATCGCTTTCTGAGTGGGGCTGAGTGTACTCACTCCATGGGAAAATTCAGCTTCTGCACATTGTGCTGCTGACCTTCTGGCTCCACGGGCTTAAAACACAGCTACAGATGTAACTCTGCTTTCCAGGGCTCCTTCATGTCCCCATCAGTCATCCTTGTGATTGGCACTTGCTCTCATGCTCCGCACCTGCTGCCTACAGTAGTTCCAAGGATAAAGCATTCTCATTCATTCTCTCACCACAGCTGTCTTTGGGCAAAGGATTGCTGAGCTGGGCTGGGCAAACACACCAGGGTACCAGCGCTTGCTACATGCATGCACAGACCTCCTTTGACCCTGTAGCCAATGCCTCGGTCAGCCAGTGCACCTGTACTCTCTCTCCCCTTGGGTTAAGGTCCTTCTCCATTAGGTACAATGCACGGGAAATCAAGGGGTGGCCTTTGTCCCAGCTGTCTTAGTCACCACATTCTTCAGGTCGGTAACCACCTCATTGGAGAGGGGTCACCCAGCTCATGTGTAAACGTGCCCCACTTTTACCACCTGTCCTGAAAGCCCCCCAGGTGTGCCTGGATGGCTGAATTAGAACTGGATGCTGCCCCTACTCCCCACCCCGGAACTCACCCGACAATGCTTCATCCCTAGCTCCCCCAGCTTGCCTGCCATCCCCACCCATCAGCAAGTGTTTCCTGAAAGACTCTCCAAGTCCAGCAGCATGCTGACTCCTCTGGCCGCACCCAAGTCTGGAATGTCTTCCAATTCCCTCCCTTTCCCTTTCACGACTCAGGGATCTTGGAAATTCTGTTGTTCCCCGGGGCGGGCAGCTCCTGTTGGGGTGTGGCTGGCAGCTGGCCACAGTCATAGAAACTCTGTGATTGATTTAAGTACTAAATTACACACTCACTGTGGCAAAAGTACTGCTCCTCCCTATGGGACCTCTTCAGGGCTGAGAGAGTTGTGTGTCTTTCTCCCTTGGAAGCACGGTGTTGGGGGCACAGGCCTCCCAGCAGAGGCCTCGGTGTGCACAGCAGCTGCCTCTGAGCAGTCATGTGGACCATGCAGCTGAGGATGGCCACAGGGGAGCTTTCTCCTCCAGGTGATCTGGAATAGGGAAAGCTGGCACCTCTCCAGTGAACATCAGAGAAATCTCTCTCCCCATCTGCACCCAGCAGGGAGCATGGGAATGATGACCAGCATTCAGAGGGACCTGCTGGGCCCGGTGGTCATTCCTTGCCTGGGCAGAGACTGTACACAACATGGCCCATGACTGCTCCAGATAGCCTTCTACTCTCTGCTCTTCTCAGAGGACAAGTCTGATCACCCAATTTAAATTATAACCTGACTCCAGGATTCTCCCCCTGGTCTTTCCATCCCCCAGCGCACTTGAACCTGCAACACAGTCTAAAATGTATTTTTCATGCTTATTGTTTATTTTCTGTCTCTCCACTAGAATATAACTCCACAGGGGCAGGCCGAGACTTTTGCCAGTTTTGTCCAGGATGTATTCCAAGCGTCTAGAGGAGTGTGGGTGTGTAGTAGGTGCTCAATAAATACTTGTTAAGTAAATGAAGGATTCACTCATATCCTTTAAAATCACGAGACATTAGGGTATCCTTCATTCAGGATCCCCCAGTGTCTGGTGGTTTTAAAACATGTTCACAAATCCTGTGACACTGCTCCTTTTAAAAGTGGAGCGAATTCCCTCTCCCTGAATGTGAGCTGACCTGAGTGACTCCTTTCCAGTGAGTAGAGTGTGGCAGAAGCCCTCCTGTGTGACTTCTGAGGCTGGGTCATAAAAAAGACAGTGATGATCTGGCTTGCTCTCCCATGAGCTGCTCATGTGGAGGATGTCAGCAGCCTTGGGAGGACACTCAGGAGCCTTCAGAGGCCCTCATGGGGAGACAGTGAGGCTGTGTGAGTGAGCCATTTTGAAAGCAGTGCCTCCAGATGGCTGCAGCCTTAGCCGACAACTTGACTGTAACCTCATCGGAGTCTCCAAACCAGGACCACCCAGAGAAGGCACTCCTGAATTCCTGACCCCCAGCCATTGTGAGGATAATACATATTTAGGATTGTGTTAACCTACTGCGTGTTGGGGTTAATTTGTTACACAGCAACAGAGAACGAATAGAATTTCAGAGTCACCTAGTGCATTTGAAATACGACTTGCTTTAAAAAAACTTAATACGTGCCCAACTTTATAGGAAAGCACTACTGGCAAAGTGACCTACAGCTGCAGATGTGGTAATAGAGGTTGTGTAGGTTTGGGGGAAAGAGATCTGGTTTGGGGCTATAAAAAATAAAAAGGCTGGCTGGGTGCGGTGGCTCATGCCTGTAATCCTGGCACTTTGGGAGGCTGAGGCGGAAGATCATGTGGTCAGGAGTTCAAGACCAGTCAATATGGTGAAACCCCATCTCTACTAATAATACAAAAATTAGCTGGGTGTGGTGATGCGTGCCTGTAGTCCCAGCTACTCAGGAGGCTGAGGCAGGAGAATCTCTTGAACCCAGGAGGCAGAGGTTGCAGTGAGCTGAGATTGCGCCATTGCATTCCAGCCTGGGTGACAGATAAGGCTCCGTCTCAAAAAAGAAAAAAGATTATCATGGTCCCAGATTTGGCACTTATCTTGGGAATGTTACGTGGGAGGCGGTGAGTCCCTGAGAAAAGCCTGTGTTTGCAGTGAAGATGATACAGGGCTTGAGCCCTAACCCAGTGGTACGTGCTCAGTGAAGACACCTGTCCACCGATTCAAGTGCCCTTCGTGGGTTTATTAATAGTTCGTGCATGTGATGCAGCGTGGGGCTGCGGTCTGCGCAGCAGCTCCCAAACTCAACACAACAAAGGCTGTAGCTGCTGTTGCTGTCTTCACTTCACTTCAGAGTGACCTTAAATTATATCCCCTACTGCTGAAACAGCCAGAAGAGTATACCCTTGAGGAGGCTAATTAACCCCCAACAGGATACACAAGCTAGAAAATCACCACTTGGAGAGCTGCGTAGCCTCCCGAATCCTCATTAGCTCCATGCAGCCGCCATGGCTCTGTAGTACATTTCTATTTAGTGCCACGAATGGTGACAGACGAGAGGCTCTGGGGACCTCCTGCCTTTCTGCCACCAAGGATCACCAGCCAAGGCCTGACGACTTGATCTGGCAGAGATGTTTGGTCCCTGCACTCCCACCCTGAGATCTCCACCTGCACACCTCACACAGGTGCAGATATGGCCGGTCTGGATGGCCATTAAGTCAATGTAAAGAAACTTGACCCTTATGAGAATAATTGGCTTGGCTTTTTTTTTTAAGACGGGTCTGTCACCCAGGCTCGAGTGCAGTGGTACCATCATGACTCACTGCAGCCTTGACCTTTCAGGCTTAAGCAATCCTCCTTCCTCAGCCTTCCTAGTAGCTGGGACTATATATGTGTACCCCAACCCGCCACACTTGGCTAGTTTTTATTTTTTGAGACAGGGTCTTGCTCTGTTGCCCAGGCTGGAGTGCAGTGGTGTAATCTCAGCTCACTGCAACCTCTGCCTCCTGGATTCAAGCTGTCCTCCCCACCACAGCCTCTCAACTCGCTGAGACTAGAAGCACATGCCACCATGCCCAGCTAATTTTTTTATTTTTTAAATTTATTGTGGAGATGAGGTTTCTCTAGGTTGCCCAGGTTGGTTTCAAACTCCTGCGCTCAAGCAATCCACCTGCCTCAGCCTCACAAAGTGCTGGGATTACAGGCATGAGCCCCCACACCCTGCCTGCTTGGCTAATTTTTTTTTTTTTTTTTGTAGAGATGGGATGTCACCATGTTGCTCTGTCTGGTTTGAAACTCCTGTGCTCAAGTGATCCTTTCACCTTGGCCTCCCAAAGTGTTGGCTTAGCTTTTGACAGGATGATTGCATTCACCTTCGGCTCAAATTCTCATCTCTGTAACCCACCAGACTATGGGGGGAAAAGAGAGAGGGCTTTAGTCACTTTCTGTTCTGGCAATTCCTTTTATCAGGTTTATTTAACAGATGGAAGAAGAAAGGGTGGGTGTTTAGGAGGGCTGTGGTAGAGAAGTCTGAACTTTCTGGAGACCTTGCCTGCTAGTAATCATAATAATAGGAATAATAATATTAGTAGTAAATATTCATTGAGCATTTGTTCTCTGCCAGTGGCTGCTAAGCATTTAATGTCTATTTGCTTATTTGAGACTTGTGACTCCCCTGTGAGGTAGGCACTATTTTATCCCCATTGAATAGATGAGGAAGCTGAGGTTCAGCACAGTCATTTGCTCAAGGTTAAATGGCTGAAGTAGGTTCTCACTCTAGGTCCACCTACAAAAGAATGCATGTCTTTAACTAGAATGTGGTCACTGTCATGGACATGGGTGGTTTCTAAGTGGCTGCCTGTGTCCGAGGTTGGTGAACATGTTACATTTCAAGACTGTGATATCCAGACACTGCCTGACATCAAAGAAGGAAAAGGCAGAAAACCAAAAAGTAGGCCCAGCCCTGAGCTACTCCTCCATGCTGCAACAGATGTTCATAATGTTGATCCTGGATTATAACAAAAAAGTTAAATCATGTTCTTGCTTTAAAATAAAGAGAGGTAAATGTGTTTTACAGTGATTACCTCCCACCCCCAGAAATGATTACGACGTTGGGAAAGGTACTGGTTCTCAAGGGAAATCTTTGGTTATCTGTGTCGAACCATATTCCCCAGTGTTGGTGGGTAACTGAGGTATTCTAACATCCTAACATACTGAGATGATGCAACTTTTTCCATTTTTCATATGTGAACCAAGAGAATAGGAATTTCCAGTGTGCTACTAATATGGTTTGGCTACGTCCCCGCACAAAATCTCATCTTGAATTGTAATAATCCCCATGTGTCAAGGGGGGAACCAGGTGGAGAGAACTGAATCACGGGGGTGGTTCCCCATACTATTCTTGTGATAGTGAGTTCTCACAATAGCTGATAGTTTTATAAGGAGCTTTTCTCCATTTGCTTGGCACTCATTCTCTCTCCTGCCACCTGTGAAGAGGTGCCTTCTGCCATGACTGTAAGTTTCCTGAGGCCTCCCCAGCCATGTGGTACTGTGAATCAATTAAATCTCTTTTTTTAAAATAAATTACCCAGTCTCAGATATTTCTTCACAGCAGCATGAGAATGGACTAACACAGCTACCATTGGCTCCTCTCTGCTCTGATTAAAAGTCATTACGGGCTGCTGCAGGTTCAGCTATCTGGTTCATATGAATAGACACAACTGAATCTGTACCTCGGAGGAGTGATAGAGTGGGGTGTTCTTGGGCACCACATCCACACATTGATAAGAATGATGTTTACATTGGTACTAGTAGCCTTTATTGAGTGTCAGCTTTAGGCCCAGGTCCTGCATTACGCACTTGCACATATTATTTCTTTTAATTTTTTGAATTGCTCCGTTGGGGTGGTATTGTTATGCTTATTACACAGATAAGAAACCAATGCTCAGTTAGTTTAAGCAATTAATTCAGGATTACAGAGAAAATCAGTAATTGAGGAACAGATTTGCGGATAGATTTTTCTGAAATATTTCCAAAATAAAATATATAATATTATAATCACAAAATATAATATATAATATTATAATCACAAAATATGTGATTATAAGATTATCAAGTTATGTTAATTTTTCTTTAAACCCACATATATGTAATCTATTCACTCAGAATGAGAGCTGTCCTTTAACACAGTCATCCTGGAAGACTGTAACATCTCTCAAATATTATCTGAATGCTTGCATTTTCTCTTCGAAAATAGTATTTACAACTAGTTTACACTCCCCTGCATGCCTGGTTTCCTTTGGCTTCAGACAGGTTTGACCAAATGCTGTAATGATAATTCCCAGTTTGATCACATACTTTGGTCACCAGATTTACTTTCAAATAATTTCAATTGTTTCCAAATAATCAAATCCACTCAAGGAGGAAGATTTGATGCTAAGAGGATTTCTTTTATGAAGAAATTCTCTTCATAAAATCCATAGCAGGCTCTAGGAATGATTTTTAAATGTAGTGAGTATGGCAGTGTAGAAGAGGGTAGAAAGCACCACTTGAGTGTGTGACCTCTGATGTATTTTCTCAAATAATGAATAAAGGCAGTCCTACTACCTGAAGGCACCCAGCATGTTGTACGAACCCCTCCCAGGCTCAGCCTTCTTCCCTTACGCTTTGTGGGCTGCCATGGGTTTCTCAGCTGAGATGGCATTCAGAAGTCCACGAATGACACTGTGTCTCAGTTGGTACAACAATCATTACAAAGGACAGGATTTCATGATAATTTAGTATCTCGATTCTCTAGTGAAGACATACTCTCCTTAGATATTCATGGAATCACTCCTCCCCTGAAGGGCTTTTCATAGCCTTCTGATTTGGATTTAGGAACAGTGGTATGGGGGATGGGTGAGAGAAACTTGGGCTTAAAGGAGCTCTATTATTAGGGGTTTGAGGTTTTCCTTAGATTAGGTGAGTGTAGAAAGAATAACAGAAGGGAAAGAGTTAAGGGTAGCCAATGGGACAGATGCCGTGATAAATGTTCGTAACATCTTCTTTTTGTCCTCTCATTGGTTTTGCCATCATGAGGCTTGAATTATCTCTGGGTGGTGTAGGCTTTGGTGTTGAGAAGCTAATTTTTCTTGGTGCTTCCCTTAACTTCAACAGATCAAGCCTTGATTCTGTCACTTAAAATCCATAGGCATTTTCTCTGCCCCTCACATCTAAAATGGAGCCAAGAAATATCTAGTACCATGGTAGTAAACCTGCTCAAGATTGGTTTGAACTTGATGTCACTAAAACTAGGGGCTGTTCAACTGGTAATTAGGATAGGCTTAGCATTCAACATCATTATCAAACAACATACATTTATTTATTTATTAGAGACTGGGTCTTGCTCTGTTGCTCAGGCTGATCTGTTGCAGCGGCGTGATCACAGCTCATTGTAACCTCAAACTCCAGGGCTCAAGTGATCCACCTGCCTCAGCCTCCTCACTGGCTGGGACTACAGGTGACATTACTATGCCTGGCTAATTTTTTTTTATTTTGTAGAGATGGAGTCTTGCTATATTGCCCTGTCCTCAAGCAGTCCTCCCACCCTGACCTCTCAAAGTACTAGAATTGAGCCAGACATGGTGGCTCACACCTATAATTCCAGCACTTTGGGAGGTCAAGGTGCGTAGATCACTTGAGTCCAGGAGTTCGAGACCAGCCTGGCCAACATGGCGAAACCCCATCTTTACTAAAAATACAAAAATTAGCCAGGTGTGGTGGTACACGTCTGTAATTCCAGCTTCTTAGGAGGCTGAGGCACGAGAATCACTTAAACCCAGGAGGCAGAGGTTGCAGTGAACCGAGATTGTGCCACTGGACTCCAGCCTGGGTGACAGCAACACTTTATCTCAAAATTTTAAAAAGAATATTTTTAAAAGTGCTAAAATTACAAGCATGAGTCACCATGCCTGACCAGCATTTACTGAGATACTAATGAGTAGGTAACATTGTACCACCTGTGAGGCACTAAGAAATCATACTCATTAATCTGTTAATGTTCTTTTTTTTGCGATAGGGTCTCACTCTGTTACCCAGGCTGGAGTACAGTGCATAATCACAGCTCACTGCAGCCTTGACCTCTTAGGCTCAGGTGATCCTCCCATCTCAACCTGCAGGTATGTGCCACCACCACCAACTAACTTTTCATAGAGACAGGTTTTGTCATTGATACGGTTTGGCTCTGTGTTCCCACCCAAATCTCACGTCGAGTTGTAATGCCCATGTGTTGGAGAAGGGGCCTGGTGGGAGGTGATTGACTCATGGGGATGGACTTTCCCCTTGCTGCTCTTGTGATAGCAAATGAGTTCTCAAGAGATATGATTGTTTTAAGAGTGTGTAGCACTTCCCCTTTGTCCTTCTGCCATGACTGTAAGTTTCCTGATGCCTCCTAACATGCTTCCTGTGTAGCCTATGGAACTGTGAGTTGATTAAACCTCTTTTCTTCAGAAATTACCAGGTCTCAGGTGGTTCTTTGTAGCAATGTGAGAATGGACTAATGTAGTCATGTTGCCCAGGTTGGAATTTATTATGGGCTATTTAAACAAGAGATCCTAAAACTTTAGCACAAATAACAATTACCTTGAGATCTTATTTGAAATGCATGCGAATCAGCCTCATCCCTTGAAATTCAGGCCCTTGGTGAGCCTGAGCTTCTTGAGGATCTCACAGTCGATGCTGATTCATAACTAAGCCTGAGAACCAGAGGTCTTTGTGGAGTACCGGGAGCCCGTGGAAAAAACTCAAGAACTCTGAAAAGATGTGATAATTAAAAAAATAAAATTTATATATCTTTACTCCCATTATGTATTCTGTTTTCACCTAAGGGAGAATCCATATTTGTTGAGCATTTGAAATGCATTTAGTGCATCACACAGTTTATCAGTCAAAATCCAGTCAGGAAAAATGGAAATCATGCCAAGTACTTCAACCAGAGGGTATTTAATACGGTAAGTGGATGTCACAGGTGCTGGAACAACCAATAAGGAGCAGGGAGATTAGTAAGTACAGGAAGCAATCTTAGAGATAAAGGATCAAAAGGAAAGAGGCACAGTTAGAACCTGGGAATGCAGAGGCAGGGTCAACAGCTTAGGAGCTGGGCTGCTGCAGGGCCACTGGGTATCTGGTAGTGGCACTGCCAAGGGGGCATTGCGTGGCTGTTGATGGGAGAGTGGCTTAACCCTGATGCTAGTTGTGTTAAGAGATACTAGAGTTACAGCCATCTAAAAGAAGGTGGAAGGAAGAAGAGTTCTTTCTTTTCTCCTCCTGCCTTCTAATCTCCCAGTTGTGCCTTCCACTTGCAGATTCAAACTGGAAATAGACCAGCAAGGGAATTTGGAAAATGTAATTTTCAGACTCCAAGCCCTCGGCATCCCAAATTGGAATATAGAAAGGTACGCACAGAACTGAAAGAGAACAGATAATGGCAAGCACACAGTCCAGTTATTTAATGCTCTGCAACACTGTCACTAGTGAGAAGAGCCAAAGTTCAAACCAGAAAGTCGAATAGCAGAATCTTTGCTTTTCCCACTGCAGCAAGTTCTAAGCACTTTAGCTCTAAGTTTACATTTATATGTTGTCTTTGACTTTTTTTTCCCTCTTAACATTTATTTACACTGCCAGATCTTATGCTAAGTGCTTAGATTATGCTTATCCTATTTAATTAAAAAAATTTTTAAATTTACTATATACTTTTTAATATGGAATGCTTCATGAATTTGTGTGTCATCCTTATGCAGGGGTCATGCTAATCTTCTCTGTATCGTTCAATGTTAGTAGATGTGCTGCCGAAGCGAGCACTATCCTATTTAATTTTGAAAACAGTACAGGTAACATTGATGGAAAGTTGCTCAGTAAACAACTGAATGAAAAAACTCATTTCTTGAATTGTGAAATGTGTGTGTGTGTGTAATAGGAAAGATTAAATATACAGAAAATATGATAATTAAATAAGAATATTGTCCTAAATTATTCAGCATACTATTTCAATCAAATTCAACTGATTTCAGAGTGTAATTGTTAAACACTACAATTGTGGTTAGCATTGGGCTAGAAACCATAGGGCATACAAGAAAACCGTACAATGAGGATCCTGTTCTCCAGAAACTTCCTGCTTAGGTCTGAAATGAAGACATCTACGTAGAACAGCCTGTGTGTAAGGAAAACTTCAAGGCCAAGGAATGCTCTGGAAAAAGTCATTGTGAGCTGGGGTTGTCAGGGAAGGTTTTGAGGAACAGATGAGATCTGAGGGAATGATGAAGGCAGGATGGGTATGTAGAAGTGGATAGAGTTTTCTATGATATGAAGAGCTTGAGTAAAGGCTCAGAGGTGGGATATTAACACATCATTTTGAATGACAGCAAAGAGACTGGGGAGATGGGTGAGAAAAGGAACAGTGATTGGGCTGTGGGTCTGAATCCTACTGTCTTTCCCAATATCCATTCTCCTGTTTTTCCACAGTGATAGAAGTTAAAGCTGGGTGCACAACTAGCTTCCCTTGCAGCTGGATGTGATAATGTAGCTCGATTCTGGCTAATGGGATATCAGCAGGAGTGAAGTGTGAAGTTCCCAGGTTGGGTCCTTAAAATGAATGGGGTCCTTCATGGTTTCTCTTTCCCTTTTTCTGTCGGTCAGAGAGTAGAAGTGGTGTGAATCCATCTTGGACTGTGTGGGTAAGGACAGAATCTTAGGGTGAGCAGACAAACTGTCTGGAAGAAGCCTAGATTCCTGACATTGACAAACCGCCCTACCAGCTCTGAACTAACCACACTGAGACAGGTGAGAGGGGGGATTTGATCTGAGAGCATAGGGGAGTCATTTGCTGTCAGGCAACCACAGCACTGAATTGGAGATTGTGGTATTTGTGCCATCTGACATAGAGCTAGTTTCTCTAAATGTAACATTACCTTATTCTACACATTTGCATAATTGCTACTAGGAATATCTTTTGGAAAGACCTTTTAGAGAATGGGTACAGCAGTGGGAAGCACTCATTTTCTTTCCATATGTCGGGCAGGGACAGATACTCAAGACTTTGGCCAACCATGTTCTGAAAGAATCAAGGGCTCACTGCAAACCCAAAAAGCTGCTATGAGATCTTACAGTTGGTGTGGGGGAGGTATTAAAAAACACTAATATTTCTGGAATGGAAGCTTTAATCAAATGCAAGAAAGATACCATAACTTAGAACAAAGTGCTTTTGAAATCAAATACATCTTTTGCAGATGACCTGACCTGGGTTTTTGGTTGGCTCTTTTCACAATAATCCCCATTAAAGGATGAGTCATTGCATGGGCTCCAAATTTGCAGCCTCTTTCTTTTCCCTTGGCAATAAGCAAAGGATCAGAATCAGACATGAGGAGGAGAGGGCAGAATTAATGGTTTTCAGGTTCTGAGTTCTTTCATGCTGGAGGTTTGTGTCATTTTTTTGTGAAACTTGAGTGAAATTTACATAACATAAAATCAAGCATTTTAAAGTGAACAATTTAGTGGCATATAGTACATTCACTATGTTATGTAACCACCACCTCTATCTAGCCCTAAAACAGTTTCATCTCCCCAAAAGAAAACCCTGTACACATTAGGCAGTTACTCCTCATTCACCCCTCCCCCAACCCCTGGAAATCACCAATCTGCTTTCCATGTCTATGGATTTACTTATTTTGGATATTTTATATACATGGAATCATACAATATAGGACTGTTGATGTGTGCCTCCTTTCACTTAGTGTCATGATTTGAAGGTTCATCCAAGCTGTAGCATGTATCAGTACTTTGTTCCATTTCATGGCCAGATAATACTCTGTTGAGTGTACATATTGCCTTTTGCTTATCCATTGGTCTGTTCATGGACATTTGGGTTGTGTTCACCTTTTGGCTACTATGAGAAGTGCTGCTATGAACATGTGCACGTAGTATTTGGGTACTAAGTATCATTTCTTTTTTTTTTTTAAGATGGAGTTTCGCTCTTGTCACCTAGGCTGGAGGGCAGCGGTGCAGTCTCAGCTTGTTGCAGCCTCTGCCTCCCAGGTTCAAGAGATTCTTCTGCCTCAGCCTCCCAAGTAGCAGGGATTACAGGCACCTGCCACCATACCCAGCTAATTTTTGTATTTTTAGTAAAGATAGGGTTTCACCATGTTGGCCAGCCTGGTCTTGAACTTCTGGCCTCAGGTGATCCACCTGCCTTGACCTTCCAAAGTGCTGGGATTATAGATGTGAGCCACCGTGCCTAGCCCTAAGTGTCATTTCTAATGAATTTAAAACTTGGGACTCCCACAGGGGTGAATTAGGAGCATCCCCAAATCCCAATTCTGATCCTTCTTCAACATGTAGGAGAAGAACATTGCATGTGTCCAGCTCTCGTTGTCCCTGCAGGTGTGGAACAAAGTGGTCTGAGCACGAGGGCGGCAGAGCCACGGACCCTGGCTCCCTCCTAGCTGCGGTCACTTCCTTTCTTTGAGGGTCCAGGCCAGCCCGCTGTTGAGTCAGTCCAGCAGCCACACTTCCCTTCTCTGTGGTGCCCTGTCTAGCAGCTTGTTTTCTCACTGCTCTTCTTTGCAATTGGCTCAAGGTCAATTGCCCTTACACATTCTTTTTAAAACTTATTTTTATTTTTAATTTTGTGAATGTTGTTTTAAATTTAAATTTAATTTTTTTTTTTTTTTTTTTTAAATAGAGACAGGGTCTCCCTTTGTAGGCCAGGCTGATCTCCTGGCTTCAAGCAATCTTCCTGTCTTGGCCTTCCAAAGTCCTAGAGTTATAGATGTGAGCCACTGCACCTGGCCACTTCACACATCCTGAAAGGTGCCTTCCTGGTTCATATTGGAAAAACACAATTTCTCAGGTTAGAGCAGAAGAGACCCCAGGCTTCCTGATGGGAGACAGAGAACCAAGAAATGGGCCACTTCTGCTAAAATAATCATAGCTATTATTTATTAAGTATTGACAGAAAGCTAGATGTTACCTTATTTAATTGAACAACACTGTGAAGCAGGCACTATTATTCCCATTTTATAGATGAGGAAATCAAGGCTAAGAAATAATGCATACTTCCCTAAGTTTACTGAGCTGGTAAATGGTGAGGCCAGGGATCAAACTCAGGCCATGTGACTCCATGCTAGGACATTCAAACTCAACTCCCACAAGGGATCTACTGCGAGCTGGGCCTGGGAAGCAAGGGTTCTGGCTGAGAATGGATTCTGGGGACCAGATGGATGATCCTGGAGAGGATCCAGAGAGCCAAGAGAGGAGGGTGATGCAGCAGCAAACTGGAGCAGAAGGCCAGGCTGGGCCTATCAGGGGGAAAGAGCGGCCCTGGATCCGACTGGCTGCAGCACAGCGCACTGCACACGGCACAGCTCGCCAGATGGTTCATTTGTTGATAAGGAGTGACCTGGACCAAGGGACGCTGGGGACAACCAGCTTTGAAGCTGCATCCTCTGAGGATATTTTGATCATCATGGTATAATAAGCACCTAAGACAATGCTGTGGTACATGGTGGGTGCTCAATAAAGACCTGCTGAAGGGATAAACTAACACACGTGGCTTCTATATGTCATTGTAGCTCTGTATAGCTTCTATATGCGTATAGCTTCTCTCTGTGTATGCGGCTTCTATACAGTGAGGACACTGCATTTGCTTTGCCTCTGGCCGCTTGATAGCTTTTATGTAACTACTCTCAAGAGCCTGGATCTGCAGTGTCTCAGACTTTAAAGGGCCATCAATAGTGTGTATTAGTTTCCTGAGGTTGCTGTAACAAATTAACACAGATTTGGTGGCTTCACAGAAATTCATTCTCTTTTGGTTCTCGGGGCGAGAAGTCTGAAATCAAAGGTGTCCAATGCTCTAGGGGATTCCCTGCCCCTTCCAGCTGCTGGTGGCTCTAGGCATTCCTTGGTTTGTGGCGGCATACCTCCAATCTCTGTCTCTATCTTCACAAGGCCTTCTTCTCTGCCTCAGGTGTTCCTCTGTCTTTCTCTTACAAGGAAGCTCATCACTGGATTTAGGATCTGCCTAGATGTCAGGATTATCTCACCTTGAGATCCTGAACTTACTTTTGCAAAGACTCTTTGGCTAAATAATGTAACATGTGCAGGCTGTGGAGGTTAGGCTATGAACATACCTTTTGGGGCGTCACCATTAAACCTACTACACAGGCCCTGAGGCCCCAGATGGGGGAGTCACTAATCCCAGTGGGGTTGAACCTCCTCTGTGTTCAATGCTCGTCCTCTCACAGTTGCTGCAGAGTGGGCTGCCTGCCCCAGAACTCTCTCCTATAACCACTTTGTAAACCTCTGAAGAAGAGTGACCGACAGGAGTGAAGAGAAGAAAATCCAGAGACCTGGGCTGATGGCTGGGTCCCATAAAAGTAGTTCAGCTAAGCAAGGTCACAGGGAGCTCTCTTGGCACTTTTTAGGAATGCAACAAAAATTCCTTGAGCAACCTGGAGGCAGCACAGGTGGCAATGTTCCCTAGGGAGCAGAGAGAGTCATTACAGGAGCAGGACAGGGGAGTAATAGTAATAAGGCTCAGCTTGGATTCCCCTAGCCGCCCTTCTGTTTGGCCACTCTGAAGCCATGTTTTCCCTTACCTTCTCCCAGTACCAGCCTTGTTTTTCAGCTGAAGACTCTGGACCCTCAACTTGCTGGCTCCTAAGACTCAGACTATAGTCCTGGGAGTGTGTGATGGTTAATTTTATGTGTCAACTTGGTTGGGCCAAGGTGTCCAGATCAAACATGGTTCTGGACATTTTGGGGAGGGTTTTTTTGGGGGATGAGTTGCATGTTAAAATCTAAGGACTTTTAGAAAAGCGGTCACCCTCCATAATGTGTATGGGCCTTATCCAGTGGGTTGAAGGCCTGAACAGAACAGAAGGCTGAACTTCCCTCCTGCCACCAGCAAGAATTCTGACTTGAAAAGCAACACTGCACCATCTCCCTCCTGGATCTCCAGTCTGCTGGCCATTCCCGCCATTTTGGATTTGCCAGCCCCCATAATCTCTTAAGTAAATTCCTTAAAATAAATCTCTCTCTGTACACATCCTATTGGCCATATTTCTCTGGAGAACGTTGACTCATACAGGTCATCTCCACCTTCCCAGTCTAGGCAGCAGCCTCTTTTCTGGGCTCTGTACTCACCTTATGCACCTTCCTTCTGCCTCGGATCTCTGTCCAGATCCCAGCTTCAAGTTCAGAAAATTGGATTTTAACATGGATAAGAAATTCATTTGGGGTCTCTAGTATATATCTCTTTGTTTCAAAACAGCTGATTACAATTTTACCCCTGCCAGGAGCCATCCCAACCACTGGCTCGATAGGATTCATGGAGGCAACATTTGAATGATGGGGAATGTCAGGGAAACGGAATAATGGTATCAGCCCAGCTAGGGGAGCAGAGGGGGTCAGCCAGGCTGAGTCAGCCAGGATGGCAGCACCAATGCAAGTGAATACAGAGATGCAGCTGTGGGCAACAGCTCATCAGACTCTCCCAGCAAGCAAGGCGCTGAGGCCAGTGCAGAGCTGAGCCCAGGAATGTCAGGGTCATGTGGATAAAGACGCACCTGGCAGGAATCAGAAAGAGGTCATGAACCAGGGGGTGTGAAGAAACAGGAGCAGGGGGCCTGACAAATTTTACTGGCAAGGGGAATTGTTTTAGCTGCCTTTTAGCCCTGTTTCTGCCACTCACTAAAGGGAAATCACCATGTGGTGGTAGGAAACCTTGTCAGTGCTGGGAGAAAAGCCCTTTGATAATCCAGCACAGGGAAATGCAGAAATCAGCTTTCTCATCTGCAAGATGAAGTAATCTTCTCTATAACCCTGGAGGGACACAGCGGCACCCTGCAGGCTAGACGGAGGCGCTCTGGGCAGCACAGCCTCATGCTGTGCATTTAAAGCATACCCAGACTTTAGAAATCTAGGAACAAACTATGGCTGGTTTTGAAATTTACTGGGTGTTCTGGCTAGCTCCACCCTCTGCCTTTATCTTTGACAAGGTTGTTTTATAACTCTGTAGAGATAGATACTTGCCTGTGGGAAACTAATGGTCGTAATCCCTGTCCACAGGAATGCAAATTGTGTCCAGTGGAATGCGGCTGATGATCACCCTGCAGACAGTGAACAGTTTTGCCAGTTTTTCAGCCATTTGTCAATGCATTTCAGCCTTCCTCATCTGATTATAAATGCGTGGAATTTTGCGTTCTGTTTTGAACTCTCTTTTTTAATAGCTACAACATTACCTGGTTTAAATGCTGGATTCCCTTGTTAACGAGTTTTAAAAAATCTTTGACATGGGATCACTTTACATCTGTATGCAAGTACTGATTTTAATTACATATGCTTTTAAAAAATAAGATTCTTTCAGCTAATAATTTTTATTTATTTATTTATTTGCTTATTTATTTTTGAGATGGGGTCTGGCCCTGTCACCCAGACTGGAGGGCAGTAGTGCGATCGTAACTGTTAACTCCTGGGTTTAAGCCATCCTCCTACTTTGGCCTCCCATGTAGGTGGGATTAAGGTCTGTGCCACCACAGCTGGCTTACTTTATTTTTTATTTATTTATTTATTTTTGAGACAGTGTCACTCTGTTGCCCAGGCTGCAGTGCAGTGGTGCGATCTTGACTCACTGCAACCTTTTCCTCCGGGGTTCAAGTGATTCTCCCACCTCAGCCTCCCAAGTAGCTGGGATTACGGGTGCCTGCCACCATGCCTGGCTAATTTTTTATTTTTATTTTTATTTTTTTTAGAGATGGGGTTTCACCATGTTGGTCAGGCTGGTCTTGAACTCCTGACCTCAAGTAATCTGCCCATCCCGACCTCCCAAGGTGTGGGGTTACAGGTGTGAGCCACCACACCCAGCTTATTTTTTTTTTAAAGTTATTCCTTAACAGAGCCTGACCATTCTCAAGCACACTCCCAAAATGAGACTGCTTTGTCTCATTTAATTTCCTCCACCACAAACAAATACTGTAAATTAATGTGTACTAAGATCATATAATTGAGGTTTAATATGTGCACAGAATGAGACTAAATCTTGCAAGCAAACAGAAACACATTCAAAATGTCCTCCTTTCTCTTTTTTTGAAAGTTTTTAGTTTATTAAGTTTCTCATGAAAAATCCACAACGGCCACAGATAACATCATTGCAGCACCTTTACTCCTTCGGCTGTGATCCAATCTGCAGCTCACTTTTTGCCAGCGCCAACATTGGCCTTTGCAGTCCCCTGACTTCCTTCATTCTGTTCTTGCGTTCCTCTCGTTGCTTTCTTGAGGTCTTTTCCTTCTCATGCAGGCCATGCCTTGCACGTCTATGTTTGGGTTCCTTTTGCTTTGCATAATCCAGCGAATCATCAATCATGCCAAAGCCAGTTGTCATGCCGCCACCAACATGAGTTCTGAATCCAAATACGCAGATGACATCTGGGGTGGTCTTGTACATGTTGGCTAGTTTTTCCCAAATTTCTGTCTTAGGCACTGTTGCCTTCCTGGGGTGAAGGACATCAATGACCATTTGTTTCCTCTGCAGTAGTTGGTTGGTCATGAATTTTCTGGTGCAAATAGTTACTGTGTTGTTCATGATGGCGGCCTATCCTCAGACAGCCAGGGAGGAAAAGAGCCCCTCCCTTATCTTAAAGGGAGAGTATTGAAAAGGCCCAAACATGTGC
>CAUYQU010094014.1:0-73039 GCA_963574635.1 Cheracebus regulus | reverse complement strand
TTTCTAAAATCTCTTCCTCTTTCTTCCTCTTTCATTTTTTCTTTCTTTTGCAGTTTCTTTCCT
The DNA here is from genome assembly GCA_963574635.1 of Cheracebus regulus. Taxonomy (NCBI): domain Eukaryota; kingdom Metazoa; phylum Chordata; class Mammalia; order Primates; family Pitheciidae; genus Cheracebus; species Cheracebus regulus. The sequence goes on along the minus strand of CAUYQU010094014.1, from coordinate 72,976 downwards.
TCTCCTTTTCTCTCTTTTTCTAAAATCTCTTCCTCTTTCTTTCTCTTTCATTTTTTCTTTCTTTTGCTGTTTCTTTCTCCAAAAAAAAAAAAAAAAGAAAACATTATGTCCAATGAAACCCAAACACAAAGGAATATTGAAATGATTCCGTTTATATGAATGTTCAAAGTAGGAAAATCCATATATGTTGAAAGTAGATTCATGGTTGCCAGGCACAGAGTGTTGGAGAATAGGGAGACAGTAACTCCTTCAGCGAATGGGGTTTCTTTTTAGGGTGATGAAAATTTCCTGGAATTAGTGGTGGTGATGATTGTACAGCCTTGTGAATAAACCAAAAGCCTCTGGATTGTACAATGTGTCAGGTGAATTTTATAGTATTTAACTAATAACTCAAAACCAACCAGCCAGACAAACAAATAAGTAAATAGCTGGATGCCTTTCACATATTGCTTTATTGTGTTATATGGGAAGATTACAATCAGGTTGAGTTGCTCATCTTTTTCTCACATGATTACATTCTAATTAAGATTGCCTGAAATTTTGCCCAATCTCTTGTTAGAGAACTGGAAACACATTGGTTTAACTAAAGCATATTTATACACTAACATTTTGAAGAAGTTTGTCTTACGGATTAATTCAATCATTACGAATTGATTTTTGCTGTTTTTAGCTTCACAAGTTGGCCTTTTACTGATAATGTCCTCTGGCCCCTCAGTTCCCTTTCTGGTCATCCCGTATGTACTGACCATAAATAATGTGGAAATATTGGAAAAGATCAAAGGTTTTACACATGGCAAGGTTTGAAAATTAATAAATAGTATCAAAAGTTAAAAGAATATTTTATTCTTTACAGAAGATAAGCCTAAAATGAGTAAAATTATTAGTGACACATTTTTTGGTCTTGTACAGGTGATATGAAAAACCTCAATTTAATTTAGTAACTATAATTTTTTACAAAGAAAAATGTCTGGACCTTTTAAAATAAATACTATGCTTAGTAATAGAAAATTAACATTTTTTAATTGTATTGATTTTTGTAAATAAAAATCAAATGATTCTTTCCTGTCAAGACATAAACATGAATTTAACTGTACCAAGAGTATTTACCACAGGACAGAAAAAATTAGACAAGTATAAACAAAAGGGAAAAATTAAACTAAAAACTAATACAAAATAAAAAAATGAATAAATGGCAGAAAGGAAAAAAGATTAAAAATGTATCTGGTTATATTTGGGTGATGAGATTACAGTTTCTTCATTTCTCTGTTTTCCAAATTATCTTTGATTTAGAAAATTTGTTTGCTTTCCAAAAACTTAATGTTAAAATGTGTTTCTTTGAAAATGTCATAGTTTAGTATTTCCAAAGATGACTGGTTTTTAAATTTAGGAAGAATGTTTATTTACTAGATATGTTTTTGTAGTGAGTTGTTTCTCTTTTCATAAGAAAGAACAAATCTGCCTTTGGTGCTCCTTGATGGCAGGACACATTTGCTTCCTGTTATCAACTCTCTAAGCCCCTTCCTAATACAGTATCTTAAGAACATTTACTCTTTAATAAATGTATGAAGTGAACTCAATCATGTGTGGAACTGCCAAGTGATAGCCAGTGGGGATAATGGCAAGAAACTTGGCTCGGGTTTGTAAAACTCATTGAGGTAGGTCACAAAACTGATTTATGGCTAACGTTATGCTCTAGATTTTCTCTTCTGATGTATTGGAGATGGTAATTATCTCAGCACTTGGATTATCTATGACATTTCTTCTTTGTGTTCTTCTGGATTTTCTACCCTAATCATGTTATCACATTTATAACTAGAAAATAGTAATGCAAGGACTTAGAATCATGTAAATAAAATATGCCATAGATACAACCCACAAGGAGGGATCCTCAAGGATTTTAAAAAGCTTCTATTACATTATAAATAAAAGTCTGGTACCAGGACAAAAGCTAGGGACAAAGAGCTCGGAATTCCTTTTATCACATTATACTTTATGTCCTGGGGAAAATCTAACTGCTTGGGCCTTTTTTTGCCCCAGAGGAGGCATTATATACGTCGAGTGAGGTAAAGATTGCAATAACCTGCTAGAATGTGAGAAGGACATTTCAAAGGAAAGAACCCCATAATATCCAGGGGTTTTATTGTTTCATGGCTATAGAATCTTGAAATTCCAGTGCCAGACCTAGCGTGGACAGAAATAAGTGCTCCTTCATTCCAAGCTGCTGCTTTTACAAATGTAAACTGAAGTCAAGAGAAACTCAATTACTTAGTTGAAGTTACGGAGCTACCGGGGTGGAGGCGCCAGGAATCTATCAATGGGATCATTTTCAGAATTTTTTTAACACACGTTTTCTCTCTTTGTAGGAAACATGCACTGAGGATTTTCATCATGTTTTATGTCTTCACCGACACTGGACTTTTATGGTACATATTATTTTTTGATGCTACGTTTCTTTGAAAAGGCGCTTCCGAGAATGCTTGGGCGCCGCACAGTGTGGGATCTACGATAGAGCCTTTCTTGAATTTGGAAGTGGAAGGCTTGTTACCCTCCTAAAGATACGGCACTTACTGTCACCCTACTAACTTTCTCCCCAGTAAAAATTCTGGCTGTTCCTGTAGTGTGCTGGCTAACTTACTTTTCTCAAAAAATACTGTACAACGTTTTTGTAAAGAACATTGTGATTATACAGAAGTTGATTGATCACACACAAAAATGTAAACGGCTTATCTTTACCCTCATGAGTCACAATGCCTTCTTGAATCATTCCACACTTTGTTAAAAACATTTTCTTCAAACCATTAGCCTTCCTTCTCCCCCAGCATGGGGTATGTTGCGACGATAAAGTATTATCTCCCATGGTTATCTTCTCCATTTTGACCTCTGATGTCTCAAAAAAGAAAGCATAAAATTCTTTCCCCTCCGCTGTATCCAGTTTTACTTCAATTGAATTGGAGCTCTATTTTGGAGATAGTTGGCATTTCTTGGCTTTCCTCCTTCACATTTGTTTCTTCTTTTGATAAGAGCACCCTAATTTTGCTTTGAAAGAACTATTCCCAGCAAGCATAATTATAGGCGGTCTTTCTGTCGGTGTCCCCTGTCTTCCTATTAATAAGAACTGGAAATATGTTGCATCAGACACTCTCCATAAGTGAGAATTTTAAGAAAAATCACACACAAAAATGGAAATGATTGGACCTTTGATATTGTAAACAATTCCGTATATTTTTCTACTTAAATTAGCCAGACCAGTTCTATTGCTTGCAATCAAAGGAAGTCTAACAGATACAGTAGAGAATTCTGAATGCCAGACTAGAGTGTTTTATCCCTAACTTTGTAGGTAATGGGAAAATGCTAACATTTATTTTTAATATAAAAAATAGTTATAATTAAAATGTGCAGGAATAATATTAAATAGAACCATAAAGGATAAATTAGAGTAGGAGGGCAGATGGAGTGCAAGAGTGGTTAAAAGGCCATTCAGTGGTAGAGATGAGCTAGAAAGGTGGAGATGGAAATGCAAAGAACATGAATGAAGCAGACATTATGACGGTGGATTTTATGATATTGTGTAATGGACGTGAAGTTGGAAGGGAGGTAGCCAAGAGATATGTAATATGGTCCCAGTTCCCCTCGTATTTGATTGGATCTTGAAGGATAGATAATATTTTTATGGCAGAGATGACAAAAAAAGCATTTTAGAGAAAAGAAAAAGCATGAGTAAAATTTAGAAGCCGGAAATATAAGACAAAGTTAGGAAAGTTGATGCAGCATAGAGCTCACCATACCAGTTTGTACATTCCTTAAAAACAAACACTATGTCTCATTCTTGTTTCTGGTCTCTGGAATAGTGATTCCCAAATGCTGGCCCATTGATTGAATACATTGATTGCTTTGTACATTAGAGACTTCCCCCATTCCCAGATATTTGGATTCAGTAGAGCTGATGCAGGATCCAGGAACTTCATTTATTTATTTATTGACAGAACTTCACTCTTGTTACCCAGGCTGGAGTGCAATGGTGCCATCTCGGCTCACTGCAACCTTCGCCTCCCAAGTTCAAGTGATTTTCATGCCTCAGCCTCCCAAGTAGCTTGGATTACAGGCATGCACTACCATGCCCAGGTAATTTTGTATTTTTAGTAGAGACAGGGTTTCACCATGTTGGCCAGGCTGGTCTCAAACTCCTGACCTCAGATGATTCATCCACCTTGGCCTCCCAAAGTGCTGGTATTATAAACAGGAGCCACCGTGCCTGGCTCAGGAACTTTATTTTTAAAAATAAAAATCCAAATTTGGGAACCATGCCTTGGTACACTGTAGGAAAATGCAGTGCACATAGTTTGTATGTAATTTATAAACACCTGTGGAAGTAAATTAAACTATGTGGTTCTTATCTTTGCAGCCTCCCTATCACCTCACCTCAGAGCTATATTTAGTATTTATCTGTTCAATAATTTCAATCACAGCCATTTTTCCCATGCCTCCATCTTCCCACACCCTTGAAGTAATTTTCAACTCCCTTACTATCTTTCTTTTATGTTCCAGCAATCATTAGGCCATGCCAATTTCTTCTACAGATATTTTTCTTGGATCATCCTCTATTATTTGCATTTATGTTGTCATCATTTTTAATATGTCTTACCATACGGATGGATCACTGTTGGCCAAGTCCTCCCTGTTGCGTCTACTTTCATAGATTGCCATTATGTACACAACTGCTGAAAAGAATGGATTCCAAATGTCACTTTTACCTTGATATTCTGTAGTCAGAAAACTAGGCATATTGGTTGCTAGAAATGTGTAATTTGTTTGCAAGTGGTTTTCAAGCTGTGATATTTAACAGAATTCCAAAAAGAAGCGTTTAATTATACATTTGTCTGAGTATCACCTCCAGAACTTCTGATTCTTTAAATATGGAATGAATCTCTGATATCCTTTATTTTAATAGATTCCCCTAATAATTCTTATAATTCAAAGTTCAAGAACACCATGTTCTGTGGGCAAAAGATACCTGAGATTACAAATTAGCTGAGATCCCATACAAGATTAATCAAGGTTCTTTGAGAGCAGGGTGAGAGGGGGAGTGTGAAGGAATTTCCAGGACACACAGGCAAAAAGCCAAAAGCTCTGGGAGCAATGATTAATATATTCAAAAGGTCTTGTGATAGTGAGAGAATATGTTGACAGATCTTAAAAAGTCACAGTTATCATCTTATTCACAGATACAAGGACTATTCAGACAAATTTATAGATAGAACTTGGTGTATTTTTTTTTATCATCTTCAAGTAAGTTCCCATAGCTAGAAACAGTACTGGCTGATTTACCTGTAAATCTCAAAAAGAAGTCGTGAATTTAATAAAGCTTAAAATCTTGTGATAATCACATAACACTAATGACTAAATTAGAGAACTAGATTGTTTTAAAGAACAAATTAATATTTTACTAACTTCCAAGACATATTTGATTTGGATTTTGACTAAATTGAATACTTTTCCCTGGGGGATGAATATCTTTGAAGTGGGAATGGTAATATTTTCACATCCATTTGTTTTCAATTTGTCAGCATCTCAAGCTGGAAAGCTGGAAGTCACAGTACTTTATTGAGAAGGAAACATTTAGCAAAGTACTGAAATATTAAAAGGGTATGAATGTCTACATGTGGTAATTCAGCTAACTGCTTTGGGTTGGTCAGGTTGGGTTTTATTTCAGATATTTTAATGCCATATTCAACTGAGCCAACTGCTGAACTCTAAATCATTTGCTAAAAATGTCTGAATCACCGCACAAATATGGTTTTGGTTTTGGACAGAGGAAAGAACATGAGTTTCACAAAATCTCCATTTGTCATGTTTTTAGGTGAAGACAGCTATGCTGTAGTGAAAGGAGCTTTGAACTTATTTTTAAAGGTGGATTCAAGACATGATCCACTGTCAAATGTTTGGATGGGGTCAGCTAATCTCTCTCCCTGGAAGGGGATCCAAGCAACCATTCCCCATCTGCTGAGAGTTTATAGCTAAGACCCTACCTTGGCCTTGGCCTTAGTCAAAGAGAGTTATCTCACCTAAGGTTCCTCTCCCTCCCTAAGGTGGTCTGCATGCAATGCCTAACTCAGGGTACCTTTTTTTAAAGGGCTGTCCTAGCCTCAAAGCTCCCTGTGGGGTCAGCTGAGGTCTCTAGTGCAATTGTATCACATTTCATCTCCATCTGCCCAATTCTGCTCCTACCATCCCCTCCACAGGTGTCCACCCTGTGAGTGTCCCCCAATAAACCTATATGCAAGTCTTTCAGAGTCTTTTCCCAGGCAACATAACCTAAGACACTTGTGGAGATAAACAAAGACCAGTCAAACGAGAACAAGCAGAGGCTATTTATTCAGAGCTTGCAATAGCAAAGGAATCCATCACTTGCATTTTGGCAGAGACTCAAAGGCAGAGGAGTGTGAAAGCTTTAGAATGGAAAAAAGGGAAGGTTGGATACACCCTGATTGGGACATCCCAGGTGATTGATTAGGGGGTGCATATTTGACTTTCTCTAGTTGATCCTATGTTAGAAGCAGGGACAAAAATTAGGTGAGTTGCCAGTAATTCATCACGATTTTGTTTACACATATATAAATTGAGAAAAATAATACCTGCCTCATGAGATCACCGGATTAAAGAACCTGATGTTTAATAGGTTTTGAGTATTATTATTATTATCATGATTAATATTTTTAAACATGTGAGATTGCCTTAATTAAGAACTTTGGGTTTGATCTAATAGTGAAGAAATGAATTTGAATACACTTCCTGATATATCTTGAAGTAAAAATAAGTGAATCACAAACCAGGAAGTCTTGCTTGACTCCTTCCTTTTTCATATTCCACGCTCAGTCTGTCAGGAAATCTTGTTGCTTAAAAAACACGCAGAATTCAGCTGCTTCTCACCACCTCCCTGATACCAACCACCTTTGCATGTCACCATTGTTGCCAAAACCAACCAATTTTCTTTTTGTTCTCCTGATTCCACCCTTGCCCACATAGAATTCAGCAGTCAGAGTGATACTTTTTCATAGAGCAGGTCAAATCATGTCACCTTCCTGCACTAAACTCCTTGGTTACATTCCACTTCTTTCAAAGTAAACACCAAAGTCCTTTCCACTGCTTGTATTTGGTCACTGCCTGCTCTTGGCTCTCTAGCCTCATCCTATGCTACTTGTCCTCTCGATCACACTTCTCGAGTTCCACTGTCCATCTTGCTGTTCCTGGAACACGTCAAGCACACTCTGGTCTCCAGGGCTTTGGCCAGGCAGGCCAGTTCCTCTTCCTGGAAGTCTCTTCTCCATGATTTACTCCCACAGGGACTTCAAATCTTGGCTCAAAGGTTATCTTCTTGGCTACAATAAAAAAGATAGATAATAGTAAGTGTTGGTGAGCATGTGGAGAAATTAGAATCCTATTGTATTGCTGGTGGAATGTAAATAATATAGCCACTTTGGAAAACACTCAAAAAATTAAACATAGAGTTACCATATACCTTCACCAATTCACGCCTAGGTATATATCCAAAAGAATTGAAAATATATATCCACATAAAAATGTGTATGTGAATGTTCATAGCGGCAGTATTCATAACAGTCAAAACCTACAAACAATCCAAATATCCATCAACTGATGAATAGATAAAATGTGGTATACCGATACAATGGAGTTATTACTCAACCACAAAAAAGAACAAGTATTGATACATGCTACAACACGGTGACCTTGGAAAACATTATGTAAAGTGAAAGAAGCCAGACACAAAAGTCTACATATTGAGTGATTCCACTCATACAAAATGTCTAGAATATGCAAATCCACAGAGACAAGGCAGATTAATGGCTGTCAGAGGTCGGGAGGAATGACTGCAAATGGTTTTGGAGTTTCTTTTTGGAATGATGAACATATTCTGAAATTTGATGCTGTTGATAGTTATGCAACACTGTGACTATACTAAGAACCACAGAATTGTATGCTTTAAAATAGTGAATTTAAAAATGTCATCTTCTTAATGAGGCCTGTATAACCATCATGTCTAAAACTGCATCCCTCCCATCTCCACCACACCTTTCCCAAACCTGCCCTGTTCTATTTTTTGTCATGACTTCTACCGTAATATATACTTATTAGGTTTATTGTTTATCTGTCTCTTTCCATGAAATGTAAGCTCCACAAGAGCATAGACTAAACTAGGATTATACAGACATCACATTATGTACAAAATATCAGAAAACATGTCTGAATGCTAAAAGGCTAAAGAGGAAAAGGAATAAGTTGTATCCAGGATGAGGGCATCAAAGTTTAATAGCGGTAGGTAACCACAGGGAGGAAATGGGCTGGATATACAGACAACAATAATGTGTAATAACTAACAACAGGCATGTTGTTTTAAATATATTACTATGTTTCATGCACTGTGTGAAGGACTTCATGCACATTTTATGATTTAATCTTCACAGTTATTTTATAGGCCAGATGTTATTATTATTATCCCCATTTTCATACACGAGGTAATTGAGGCACACAGGATAGAAACTTGTTTAGGGTCCCACTGTAAAAGGTAGTGTCAGGATTTCAATCTAGATCTATCTGGCTGCAATATGTGTCCTTTTCAGGTGACACACAGCCTCCCCAAATTGGATTGTTATGTTCTATGAAAGCAGGAATGCCATTAGTTTAGCATATAGCACACTGCTTAGAAGATAGTAATGTTCACAAAATATTTATGAATGATCAGCTGGGAATGAAGGCAGGTGCATGTAGTCCTAGCTACTCAGAAGGCTGAGGTAGGAGGCTCACTTGAGCCCAGGAGTTCATGGCTGCAGTGAGCTATAATTACGCCACTGCATTCCAGCCTCAGTGACAGAGTGAGATCCTGTCTCTAAAACAAACAAGCAAGCAAACAAAAATTATTAATGAATCGATGAGCTAAAATTTATTAAATATCAAGTGCAGCTTTTACCAGTGCTACAGGTTTTGGAAACCACTTGCAGCTCTGGCACTCTCTGGCATCATCTCTGCCATTGACCACTATTCCCAAGCAATATGGATGCAAAGGTCATTGACATGGGCAAGGAATGGCCAATGGCCCCACTCTCCACCCAGCTGGGATGTGAGCTACTCCAGGGGCTTCAATGTTTTCTGCTTTCTCCACTTCATCCCCAAATTGAATCCTCTCCGGAAGGCAGAGCAAGCCTGAAGTCCAGTTACTTTTTCTAGTGTTCGATGCCTCTCCATACCAGACAGTGATGTTGGCTTCCTTTCCCACCTTCTGGGTAGAAGCTCACACTGTCTGTCCCAATAGCTTCTGGCTGGTGAGACTGCCATATGCTCAAAAATCAGATTTTGTCTTATGATGCCTCTTTTTCTTTTGGAAGGGCTTTTGCTGCATGTGTGGATAAACAAGCAAAGAAAGTGGTTGCAGTAACTTCTTAACTTCTCTAAAAGTAGAGGTTTAACAGTTGAGATGCTTTTATCTGTAACAGGATATCTAAATTATATTGGCTTAAGGAACAAGGACACTTATTATCTCATATGGCAAAATATCCACAGCGAGGGTGGCTCCAGGGTTGGTTAGTTGAGCAGCTCAATGATGTCATTGCTCTGAGTCACCATTTCTTCCACTCTCTTGGCTCTCCCCTCACGGTCCAAGGTGGCTGCCGTGGCTCCAAACATCCTTATGGAACACAACATGCCACACGCAGAAGGAAAGTATGGGAGAAAATCTTTCCCAGAAGTTCCCGACTGACTTCCTCCTGGGAACCACGATCAGACTAGATTACAGGCCCCAACAAACCACTGGGGCTGATCTGCCTCAGCCTCTGTGCCTGTGAGCTGAAGCACAACAAATGCTCCTGCTGCCCAGTTGTCACCGAAGAACTTGTTTCTTCTAGAGAAATTGAGTACACACAAAAGTTAACAGTTACCTCTGGATGGTAAGATTGTGAGTTTTCATCTTTAGAAAAATGTATGCAATGAAAAAGTTTTAGCTTTATTTATTTATTCTGAGACAGGGTCTCACTCCTTTGCCCAGGCTGGAGTGCAGCAGCATGAGCATCTCTCATTGCAGCCTTGACCTCCCAGGATCAAGCGATCCCTCCCACCTCAGCCTCCTGCATAGCTGGGACCACAGGCACATGTCACCATGCTTGGCACATTTTAAAAATTTGTTTTAGAGATGAGGTCTCACTATGTTGCCCAGACTGGCCTCGAACTCACGGGCTCAAGCGATCCCAATGCCTTTGGGAGGCACTGGCCTCCCAAAGTGCTGGCATGACAAGCATGAGCCGTCATACCAGGCTTAACTTTTTAAAAGCCTTTTTATTAAAAATTATTCTTACAATTAAAAAAAAATTTGCAAGAATAGAATGAGAAATTCCCATATACACTTTATGTGGATTCTCCAATATTTGACATTTTATCACATTTGCTTCATTAATTTCCCTGTCTCCATAATTTTTCCTGAGTCATTTGGAAGTCTGCACATATCATTCTCTGTCTCACTCTTTCTCTTTTTTTAGAGACAGGCTTTCACTCTGTCACCCAGGCTGGAGTGCAGTGATGCAGTCATGGCTCATTGCAGCTTCCACCTTCTGGGCTCAAGCAAGCCTCTTGCCTCAGCCTCCTGAGTACCTAGGACTACTGCTCACCACACTGGGCTATTTTTCTTTTCTTTTCTTTTTTTGTAGGGACAGGGTCTTGCTATGTCATCATTCTCTTTTATTTATAATACTGGAAAGTGTATATCCTAAGAACAAAAAATATTCTCTTACAGATCAATGGTATGGTTATAAAATTTAGGAATTTTAACATTGATACATTAGTTTGATCTACCTACATTCTAATTTTGTCAATTGTCCCAATGCTGTCTTTATAGAAATTCTTTTTCCATGTAGGATCTAGTTCAGGATCTTGTATTAGGAGTCTTGTCAAGTCGTTGTAATGTCCTTTTATCTGGATGACTTTCTCAACCTTTCTTTGTCTTTCATGCCCCTGACATTTCCTAAGAGTAGGCCAATTATTTTACAGAATGTCTATCAATTTGGGTTTGCTCGATGCTTACTCAAGATTAGGTTCAGATTATGCATTTTTGGCCAGAATATTACCTAATGGTGTTGTATTATGTTTAGGATATCATGTCTGGAGGTGTACAAAGTCCATCTGCCCCTCATTGGTGATGTTAATTTTGATCACCTGGTCAAGGTATTATCTGGTTTCCACACCGATGTGCAATTTTTTATTCATAAGGGAAAATTATTTTAAAATAATATATTATGAAACATCACATTACAATAACTGCGAACTGAATTTAAATGAAACACTGTATGCCATGCTCTCCTGTTTGTACAAAGGACACTTACTACACCCCATTGGTCAAACCAAACTTGAGAGAGAAAATAGGACTTGAAAGCATCATGTTGCAGAAAAGAAACTAAGGTTTGGAGAGGTAGAGTAAGTTGCCCGATGTTAGTGTCAGAGCCAGGACTAGGACCAAAATACTCTGTCCCTGATCCGCCACCCTTCTCGCTCCATAGTACTCAAGAGCCACAGTGTGACTGACAAATGCTTCTCCCTGCTCAGCTCTCACCCAATAACTCTTTGAAAGAAATCCCATCCCTTCCTTTCTTGTAACTTAATTATAAGACTCCAAGTCTTCAGTCCAGACTCCAGATCTGTTCACATTAAAACGCCATTCATGTCCAAAGTGGAAGTGAGTTTCCTGTTTTATCATTTAAATGAGTTACCTTAATCCTTGGTTATCTCAGCAAACTTTCTTCTCACTGCTCACTGCTCATAGCTTGGAGCCAGCCAAGAATGAGATAAATAGGCTAGGCTACAGTATGCTGGATTCATTCCACAGAGGTGTCTTTGTATGCTTGTGAGTAGAAGAATAATGATGTTTTTTTTCCTGGCTCAAAACAGAATCAACTGTGCTATTTTGAAATCTACCAAAGGCAGACAGCCCAAGAACCTATAATTGTAGAGAGACACAGTTTTTTCTGGCATCCATGTCTGTGTGTGTAGGTTGTGAAAAGCAATACTGGCCTAGCAGTAGATTTAGCACCAAGTGAGCTGAGATTTAGTCCCAGGACTGTCACTAACATATTCCCTGTATGGCCATTTTGTTCACGATGGCAAGCAGTGACCTTTCTGTGCCTCTGCTTCTCCTACCAGTGATAAGAAGAGCTGTTCTTACATATGCATACTGGCAATTCATGAAGACAAATAGAGCATAGTGAAGGGAAAAATGTGTAGTGGTTCTTCCACTTCATGGCTGTGGCTCTGTTATAGGGAAAATTGTGTCACTGCCAGATTCATATGTGGAAGTCCTAACCCCTGGTATGTGAATGTATTTAGAGACAGGATCTTTAAAGAGGTAATTAATTCATTTTTTATATTTTTAAGATGTTTGATTTATTTTTAATAACCCTTCATTGTATATTTTATACAATCTCAAGTCACAGAAAACTGCAAAGCTGAAATTCAACATTGGCTCATGTCAGATGATTCCTTTTTCAAAAAAAAAGATTTTGGTTTTAGGAGTGAAACAAATGGATCATGGAGAATGAACGCAGTAGGTCATCACACAAGCGATCAGTCAGCATCTTTGCCTCCACATTAAGATTACTGAGTGAATAGCTCAGATTTATAATATCTGGATGTCATGCCAGCACAAAACCCACAACCTAGCCTGAATTATCATGAGACATTAGGAAGAAAGTATGGTGATAATATATCCATCCAATTGCTACATAAACGGAAACACTGTGAGAAAGTTGGCTGAACACCTTAATAATCTAATTCATAATGTTTTCAAAAAGCCATACAATGAATTAGAGGAAATAATGAATGAAGATAAAGACACATATAATTTAAGATATGTATGTATCATATATATTTCAGTCTTTAGATTTAAACAGTTTGTTAGACTTTCCTAGATAATTGTCCGCTAAAAGATAAAATATTCTGATTTTTTTCTGCTGCTGTTGAGACATCCTTATACAGTTTCATTAAAGTCATTAAGTTAGAAAATGTACCTTTCTCATATTTTTCTAAAGAAATTTCTGATGTAGTGAAATAACATTGACTTTCAAGGTAGACAAACCAGTCCTACCACATACTAGCTACATCGACTTGAATACTTTTTTTTGGTATTCTTTATTTTTGCTAGTTTTCAATTTTTATTACAAATAGAATTATGCAGTGACAATTAAAGAGGTAATTAATATAAAATGAGGTCATCAAGGTGGGCCTTTATCCCAAAGACCACGTGAAGTGACAGAGAGAAGGTAGCATCCACCAGACAAGAAGAGAGGCTTCAGAAGATGCCACCTACATTGACACTAATCTTGTACTGCTGGCCTTCAGAACTGTGAGAATATATATTTCTGTTGTTTATGTCACCTGACCTGTGGGACTTTGTTATGGCAACCCAAGCAAACTAATCCAGGGACCCCAGGAAAGTTACCTAACCCTTCTAGGCAGGATAAGTGATATAATTTTCAGGGTCCAGCATAAATGAAAATGTGGGGTCCCTTGTTAAAAAAAGTTACTAAGAATCCCAAGACAGCAACAGTCAAGCATGAAACCGCCACTCAAAGAAGCTCCATGCAACTGCACTTGTCACTCACCCATGGAGCCACTTCTGTTGATTCCAGGCCTCAGTTTTGTCACCTGGAAAGTGGTGATAATAACTGCACTTACTTTTAGGGTTGTTGGGAAGATTAAATTAGATTCTAGGACTAAGCTCTCAGAGTACATGACAGGGCAATCCAGAAAGGTGTTCAAACCTTGACATTAACTGTCGTGCCTGGGTTGAGTCCCAGGATCACAAGAAAGAATAGTTTGTTTTCTTTCTCTTCATTTACGGTCAATGAGCCATTAGTCAGTGGGAAGAGAGAGTGGGGATAGAGGGAGAGAGCATGGATATTTTAAAGCTGAGAGATTCTGCTGGGGTGAACAATGCAGATTGTTTGATGATTCGCTTGCTTATAGTCTGCGGGTCTCTGCTCCAGGGCAAGTGGCTTCTTTCTTCTCCTCCTTCTCTCTTGCCTGCTACTCAGGAAGTATGCTCCACTGCAAATGGCATTTGGACTCCAGAGCCTCTGTGTTGTTGCCTGACTTTCTGACAAAAGTGTTATTATTTCCACACATATGACTCTTTTATTCTATAAATAAATAAAGCTTTAGAAGGCAACTGAACACAACCCTCATGTCTAAAATAGGACAGAATAAATAAAGCTGATCCTTATAAGATTAATCCACATTAGAAGGTAAAGAAAGCCAGAGGATTTTGAGTGACATTTTGAAAGGGGGCAATTATTTTATTTGACATATTTATTAACTTCTAAAATTATTTAGAAGCCAGTAGGTTGAATGGATTAGAATAAAATACCCAACATGAAAGCTTTTTCAAACAATAATATCATATGACAATAATTTTTAGTATAAGATGAAGTTCGAGCTAAATCTTCTGCTGGTATTTTGATGGATTTCATAGCATAGCAAACAGAAGAAATCTCAGTGGTTCTTCTTTGCAATTCAACCTCTCCCAATGGGGGCTGAACCTAGGTCTAACTCTTTTCCTTCTTAATATGATGTTGTGTAGCCGCCCCAGAACAATCAGGTTCAACTTTTATATAACAAAGTTATGAGCTGTTTTTCTGTCACCACAGACGTCAGGTCATGTAACCAGACCATGCCCAGATGAACCAAATGTGCAACACGGGGAGTTTAAGTGCTCAGAGGATCGGAGGTTGAATTAAGAAGTGGACACCTCAGCTGGGCACAGTGGCTCATGCCTGTAATCCAGCACTTCAGGAGGCTGAGGTGGGAGGATCACCTGAGATCGGGAGTTCGAGACCAGTCTGACCAACATGGAGAAACCCCATCTCTACTAAAAATACAAAATTAGCAGGGCGTGGTGGTGCATGCCTGTAATCCCAGTTACTCGGGAGGCTGAGGCAGGAGAATTGCTTGAACCTGGAGCCGGAGGTTGCGGTGAGCCAAGATTGCACCATTGCACTCCATCCTGGGCAAAAAGAGTGAAACTCCATCTCAAAAAAAGAAGTAGACACCTCATGGCCCAATCCAGGATCCAGTAAAATTGAATTCTGGTGTCCCCATAGCAGGATACAGTCAGATTATGCCTTCCAACATTACCTCATTGCAAGATCCAGTCAGATCACACCTCCTTACCCTATGGTTAGAAAACCTGGCTCAGCCCCCAGCTCAGAGAGATGATGCTTCGGGAACTAGCCCTGTTCTCCTATTGTGTTGCATTAATTTTTAAAATCCCTTGTTAAATCCTTGTCGTTGTGGTCATTGGGTTAATACCTGCCCGTGACTAAATCTACCTGTTGTGTGATAGCAGATGGAATCTCTTAAGTCACGATATCCACTGATCGCCCCTTTGATAGGAAAGCTCAGAACTTTACAAACCAGTCCTATAAGAAGCAGCATCTATCCTTATACTACTGGTTACTCTCATAAATGTAACTCAAAGTAAAATGGGATTGATTGAGGGAAGTTTTTTGTAGTGACACAAGATATGCTACATCCTGACTCTGTTCTCGTTATAATTAAAATAAATAAATGCAAACTCCTTCAACACCCTAAGTGATGTGGCTGCTGATACGAGAGGTTGTAGGAAGATAAAACAACAGTCAAGCTTCTTTACTTTTGGCCTTTGTTCATTGCCCCTATAATTATAGCTTCTTCATGCTAGTTGCTTAGGGAAGGAATGAAGTAGAACAAGGCCATGTAATTAATGTAATGATATTTAATTAATATGCAACAATAATTATATGTTGTAAACTAATACATTCTAAAATTCCAGCAATGTGTGGCAAAAATCTATCACCAAGACAGACTGAGGTTGACCTAAAGTAATGTCACAATGAAACATGATTTAGAGACAAACTTAATCTTGATCACAGGATTATATCTTAAGAACATTCACCTCATTTCAGAATAAAAACACTTCACTTTGTCTGCTCCATTTTTTTCAGTGATGGTAAAATGCCCTCCCACTTATTATCTCATTTAAAGTCACAACATTCATTAAGCTCTTTCGGGTAGTAAGGCATTAAAAGTATTCAGATTACCTCAGGTGATAGAAATTTAGTGTGAGACTACCTGAGGAAGGAAGGAAATGCAGGAAACCACTGAACCGTCAGGCCTCACAAGAACTGGAACACAGTCCAGGATTCAAGAGTCAATTTACTGGTCTGTCGTTCTTGTAGCTTCACTTGGCTCTCAGCACAGACTCTACTGCCAAACTCGATTGCATTATGCTACTTCCTAGTTATGTGACCTTGGGTAAGTTACTTAAGCTCTCAGTGGCTTGGTTTTCTTATCTGTAAAGTGGAAACAGGGTTGAAGGTAATATTTAAAGGAATTTAAAATACAGGTTGAGTTTCCCTTATTTGAACTGCTTGGGACCAGAAATGCTTAGGATTTCAGTTTTTTCAGATTTTGGAATATTCGCGTTGGTTACTTACAGGTTTTTGTAACTTGCCAGCATCCCAAATCTAAAAATCTGAAATCCAAATTGCTCCAATGGACATTTCCTTTGAGTGTCATGTTGGCACTCAAAATTTCAGATTTTGGTGCCTTTTGATTTTCAAATTTTTACATTAGAAATGCCCAACTTGTAGTACCTTGCACACAAAAATCGGCATGTGTTCACTATCCTCATTACCATTTTAATTATTGCTGTTACATTTTTTATTCTTTCGTAGCTAATGTCCACCACCCCGGTGGCATCCACTGCTTCGTGGCTTCTGACTACTGCGTTTTCTATGTGTGACTCTCAGCACTTACTACCTTTTTCTGCTTTATGTTTTACTTCAGCTCCTGTCTACTTTCTTCTGATCTCATTTTCTAGACCTCATTCTTCTACTTACTATTCTTATATGATCTTTACTCATTCTGTTTATGACCTTTGTTCATTCTGTCCATGGCCTTTATTCAGTAAATGGCTATTCAGTATAGACCTGTGCTGAAGAGTTCTTATGTCTGTTTGCCGCAGGCCATTGACAAGTTTATACCTGGCTGTCTTCATTCAGGTGGGAATCCATGCTCCAATAAGTGCTGTTGAAGGGTTGTAGGAAGGTAACTGAGGAATGCTGGATGTAGAGAGCCATTTTAGACTCTCAGAAGGAAGTTGTGGGAGTAGCAGCGTCAGGCTTTCATGGAACACCCTTTTTTTAGTTTGTTTGCATTAATACCATCTCAATCACAGACAAAGAAATTGAAGCTCAAAATTGTTAAACGTTGCTGGGTCTTACAACCCAGAGCACACACTTAATTTTACCAAAGAAGAGGTGCTATTTCTTACACTTTCTTTTATTCACATACAGGTGATGATCTTTTTTACAGAAATGAATGCAAAGGGCACTTCTGTGGCTATTAAGTTATGTATAATTCAGAATTCAAGCCATATAGGGTCAAATGGAAATTAAAGTGAAATAAAATTAAAGAAGTTTAAAGCCTTTAAAAGACAGACATACTAAAGTGATAGTTGGGATACTTTCCCATTGCTTCCTTAATATCCTGGCTGGTTTAACAAACCACAGCGCTAATTATCTGGCAATTCAGATGGCGCACAGTCAGCATCCTTCAGTGGAAAGGAATTTCTGAAGATAGAATCTGGAAGATCAAGGGAAAGTAGCAGGGAATCTAATTCTTATAGGACTTGGGAGATAGATGCTGTATCTTGAAGATTTATCAGCAACTTGTTTCAACATGCCAGGAAAATTTCTTCAATGAAAGCATTTATTTAAGCCAATTTTTCCATCATCATTTTACATCTGTTTTTAGCTAAAATTTATTCCTCTTAGTCTTCTTTGATAGAAGTGTCTGGGTTAAAGTTAACCTGCCCTTTTAAAATGTAAGTTCTAGTTAAGTAGAAGAATTCTAGTTAAATATTAGGAAAGACTAAAGAGATAATAAATTAATGATTGTCTAAGTGACAGGTGAGTGAAGTAGAAATTAATGGATCAGTCTGAAGCCTGGGAATCATATATATGGCACTGGTCCAGGGAATGTCAAGTTGGGTGAATTTTGATCAGTAGTGAGCCATGATATATTATTTGAAAGCTGAGCCCTATTTAACATTGTGGCAGGTGGAAATCAAGGGGGAACTGACTGGTTTTGAGTCAACAACATGCTCTGTTGTTAGTGAGCATGTTCCTAAGACTTTGAAGAGGTCTATCCACAGTGTATGTTGATAGGAAGGATGGCAGGGCTCTCCCACCCCTGGAAAGGTTTGACAGCTGTGGAAAGGCTTGGGCTACTTGGAGAAAACACTATGCGGATCACCTACATTCAATGAAAAACAGGAATTGCTCCTATGTATTGAAAAGGCTGGCTCCCTATCTTGCTGACCTCTCTCAGAATACAGAAAGCAGACATACTTTTTAGGAAATTCAATTAATGAAGTTTGTAATGAGGTTAATTGTTCAAGGGAATTTAATTTGTTTAATTTAGTCATTCGTTGAACATTAATCAAAGACCATGAAAACCAATGATCCCTATTTTTAATTAAATTTTTTCAACTTATAAATAGACTAATAAAATGAGTAAGTTGAATGTAACTAGGTTTTTAAATGTATCTGGTGGGCAACTAGAGAATAACCAGCACAATTGGGTTGCAAGGAAAAAGTGATTAAAATAAGACTCACCACGTGGAGCAAGATATTGTGCCTACTTCTAACCTTTCTCTATGGGCAAAGAGGGAATGAGGAGGAGGGTTGGATCCAGAAATGATGTCAATGGTGGTAGCTAGGTAGTGGTTTAATATTCAGCGAAAGGATATTAAAATAATGTCTGGATTATCACCAATGCCATGCTTAGGATCAGACAAAACAAGCAGTAATTTCCTTTAGAAGGAGTTCTAAAGCTAAGCTTGTTTCATCTGGATTTGGGTTCATGATTTATACCATGAGCTTAACCCACGCTGTATTTGGCAATGTGACTGGGATAACAATAACTGGAGGCACCCACATCCTTTGTGATCAGTCTGGTCAAGTTGTTTCTGAACTTCTGAAGATCTAGACCATAGCAGGTTATGAGTTTAAAGCAAAAGAAAGCGTTCATTCATTCATTCATTCATTCAGTCAGTCAGTCAATCTTTAATGAATGTCTATAGGACAAAACATGGTTCTAGATCCTATAAAGAATGTAAAGATGAAATAAATTAGCATCCTGCTCTTGAGGATTGTAAGAAACTTGCAGCCAAAAAGGAACATAAGCCACTTATAAAAATCACAGTACAATTGTTTTATGTGCTAGGAAAAAGAAAACTATGTTTGCCTATGACCTATGATGTGTCAGGCAAGGTGCTCTGTCATCTTGCATATGACATCTTGTCATATCCTTGCAACAACACTGTGAGGTAGACATTTGTAGAAATGGACAAAAAGTCACAGTGAGGACATATTATTAGGGAACATGGGTGCAAAGTCATGTAGTTCATGTGGTGTGGCCATATGAAGAAGAGTGGAAAGTAAGTTCAGAAAGGTAAATTGGGGGCAAGGATGTGAAGCTTTTGAAAGCCAGTCAAGAAAGTTTGATGAGTTTTGTTCCTTGGTAAGGGGGAGTCATTTAGGGATTTAGCGTCAGGAGTGATCAGGGTTGTGCTTTAGAGAGCTGCACCTGGACGCCTGTAAGGACCAGACAGGCAAATGACATGGACTTGAGGAGCCCGGTGAGCCTCTTCTGGTATCTGCATCCAAAGTAGGGGAGGTGTCCTCATGCCTGCCCAGATTTAGGGATGGGATAACAGAAAGAGTCAGCTTGTTCTGTTACTGCAAAAGGCAGAAGTCAGAGTGTAAATTGCGTATGATCAATGCTTTAGACATAAAAAAAACAAAACAGGTTTGGAGTCAAATAGGCCTTGGTTTCAATCTGGGTGATCTGGAGCAATTTATTTGTATAACCCTGCAGAATCTTTGAATCCTCATGTCAAAATGATGCTAATAACACTTACCTTACAGGATGTTTGTAAGGATTAAATCAGACACAAGACAGATGTCTTTGGGGTGTAAGTCCGTAAAGCAGGATCCAGATGGATATGAGAAAGATCTTTAAGGGTGGGCTGATTGCTTAGTTTGTGTGTTACTGGTTGCCAGATAAATTCAAGCAGAGGCCGGAGGCTACCTGTTAGGGATGCTGAAGAAGGAGTTCTTGCATTTTAATAGTGGTTACATCAAATGACTTTTAGGGTCCATTTCAAGTTCTAATTGAGCAGGTTTTCCCCTAAGCCAGCCAGGAGCTGGGATAGTGAGTGGGTAAGTTCTGGGTACCCGTTCATCAGGCATCCTGTCTTGCTTCTGCTGCAATGTTCTGATTTTTTTTTGAGTTTCTGCAAGACACCCAGAGGACAGTGGTTTCAGTATGTTTACTAAGGGTTACACTCTCTTGCAAAATGAAGTATCATGGCGAAGCCTAAATGTAGAGCAGATAAAAGAGCTGTACGTCTGGTCAAATGGAGGGTGAAGGCAGCTGAAATCTCAACCACTGGTGCCCACTATGTAACCTCTAGCTTGAATGATACAGCTCCAGACCTGGCCTGTTTTCA
This sequence comes from Cheracebus regulus, assembly GCA_963574635.1. Taxonomy (NCBI): domain Eukaryota; kingdom Metazoa; phylum Chordata; class Mammalia; order Primates; family Pitheciidae; genus Cheracebus; species Cheracebus regulus. The sequence goes on along the minus strand of CAUYQU010094014.1, from coordinate 52,371 downwards.
GCCTTCCCTTTGAATCTTTTGTTTTCTGGACTCTGGATGGCAGCTGTTATCACTCCAGCTGCAGAGGGGGTGGGAGGCGACTTCCTGTTTTTCTATCCGGCCATCTCTGTGGGGGTGGGACATTCCCTCCCCAATCTCTGAGGCTGGCTGTAGTTTTGGAAAAATGTGAACCTGGATGCAGCCGTCCTGACTAGGACTGGAGGAATGGCTGGTAGCCACCCAGCCTCTGTTTGAAGACATCTGGGAGCAAGGCAAGAGACAGATGCTGATGGACATAATGTGTCCCTGACTGAGGGACGGGGCAGGAGGAGTAGCTAAAAGAGAGGTGAAATGGTTGGTCCAGAAGTTATTTGAGGGAGTTACGGGTGTTGAACAAATGGTGGGCAGGGGTGTGAGAGAAGGGAAGGTCTCTGGCTAAAGCACAAAAAGAGAGAAAGAGAGAGAGGGGGGAAAAAAAGAACAAGAAGAAACAGTTGAAGTTTTTATCTGAGAGATTATTTGGAGATAGAGTGCATTTAAAGACTGGAAGAGAATAGAAATGATACAACGCCCCTTTTTCTCATGCCCTGTATTTTTATTGACCCTTTTCCTTGAATTGAGTATAAGGAATATAAAGAGGTCCTATAAGCAGGATGCTTGCTCTTCAGAGCTTGGGAAGGCAGGAAAGGCATTTAACTGGACATGTATAAGCACATGTTTACACATCTGTACAATCTCAATCCTTATAACAACCTTTAATGTAGGTGTTCCCAGCCCTATTTTAAAGCAGAGATAACTAAGGTTTGGGATGGATGTTTTCGTGGCTTGCCCAAAGTTACTCAGTAGGTAAGTGGCAGAGCTAGGCCAAGAACCTTGAGTCCTTCTTTCTGTCCAGTGTAACACACAGCTGTTTTGGCAGAGGACAAGGACTTAAATTTAATTAGGCTTTGAGAGAAGGGTGGGACTTAAACACCTGAATGAGGATTCCGGTTAGGCCGAAAGATGAGAATGAAGCAGGGATCTGTGAGTAGACCTGTTTGACTACAGAGAGGGATTCCCAGGAGTGAAGTGGGAGATAAGCTGGGAAAGGTTAAGTAGAAGCCAGATGAGGGAGAGTTTTAAATAGCTAGATAAGAATTGCAGGGAAAGGGGGACGTGATTTAGAGGGGAAGATGTTGATGACAAAACCAAACGTTTTAGCAAATTAATGTGGTAGTGGTGCAGAGAAAGAATTAGAACTGGGGGTAACTGAAGTCAGAAATTCAAGTTAGGAGTTTGGAATAGTGCAGGTCTGACAAGTAACAAGATGGTAATGACATAAAGTAGGTCTTTGAGAGCAGTGGCCCAAGCCTGTGGATTTCTTGTAGCATTCTATTGTTTGAAAGAGTGAAAATTATGGACGCTCAATACTTTAAGTATGGAAAGAAAAAAATGGCTTTGGAGTCAAATAGACCTTGGTTTCAATACAAGTTCTAGGTGATTTGGAGAAATTTACTTACATAACTTTGCTGAGCCTTTGATCCCTCTGTTAAAATAAGGCTAATAACACTCGATTTACAGGATGATTGTGAAGATTAAGCAGGACACAATGGTGGATTCTGTGCATCCCTCTACAAATTTTGGCAGATTGGTGAAATGTATGGCATGTCACCAATCAAAAACCAATGAGGTTCAGTAATCCCAGCACTTTGGGAGGCTAAGCCGGGCAGATTACCTGAGGTCAGGATTTCGAGGCCAGCCTGGGCAACATGGTGGAAACCCGGTGTTTACTAAAAATACAAAAATTAGTGGGTGTGGTGGTGGGTGCCTGTAGCCCCATCTAATCGGAGACTGAGGCAGGAGAATCACTTGAACCTGGGAGGAGGAGGTTGCATTGAGCTAGATCATGCCACTGCACTTTAGCCTGGGTGACAGAGTGAGCTGTTTCAAAACAAACAAGCAAAAAACCAACGAAACACAATAGAAAGTTATTGATTCACTATATTTCTAGAAGATGGTGGGTTATATGCTACCTATATCTCATACAAATAAAGCTGCTTTTCACCACTCAGTTCTGCCTCTAAGCAGTATCTGCCTTGGAAGAACCAACTTCTGATAATCTTTCTCTTCTGTCAGCCAAGGGTATTATACCGCATGATATCTGTCAAGGATGAATGTTAGTTAATTTTTAATTGATAGCGCAGCCACTACAATTGGTTCCATTCAACAGTAATTATTCTCATGTGTTTTGTGGAACTCAATTGTGAGCCGTCCTTCCTCCACCCTTTTCAGTGTGTGCATTAAAACGGCAACCTTAAGGTCTTTAAACGTGTTAATTTTTCTTGCTTCAGAGATTCAATTTTACTTGCCCGAGAAGCTTGTGTGGTGTGATTTTCATCGCTAAAAGCAAAAGCAGCCACATGGCTGATAACACCACCAGTTAACCACTCAGAGCTGGGTGGTTTTCAGGAGCCTCTTCCAAACCTTTCTGAAGTGCTTTTGAAGTTCTACATTCCCCGTCTAAGGGAACACCCAGCAATCCCAGGATAATAGGGCAGAAGGGTGAGCTGACGTTTTCTTTTATTTGCATGGCTTAAAGCTAGCCATTTTCTACACCATGCGCCGCCGGGCTCGTACTTGCCCGTGACACCCAGGCAATTGTTTCTCCTTAAAAAGGGTGTTCGGGTGGCTTAGTTTCGTTTCTGATCTGGAATCTCAGCAAATACACCGAGAAAAGTTTAAAACTCGACCCGCCAGGTTCTTCCCTATCGCATTATCCCCGTTCCTTAGAGATAGCAGCAGGAAGGGCAACATTTTCTTCCATCCACCCACTTCCAGCCTTAGTCTGGCTCAGCGAGGAATGTATAAAATTAGTGCACTCCTCTGAGTGACGTTTCCCGGATCCAATCAGCGGGCGCGCAGGCACCCCTGGCCCCGCCCCCCTGCTGACTCTCTTTGGCTGATTCCTGCAGTGGGGAGGAGAGAAGGGCGGCAGTGGGAGGGGGAGGTACCTGGAACTGGGAGTGATGTCAGCTCCCAGCTCGGTGCCTGCCCGGATTCCTGACATGGTGTAGGGCAGGCAGGGTGGAGAAGGGACGGGAAGGATTCGTGTGCTGCGAGCCGGCGGCGAGGCGGGAGTGCCGGGGCTTTGAACTCCGAGGGGAGGTGGACAAGAACTTTGGGAACTACTGCCGGCGGCTCTCCACCCCCAGGTAAGGGCGTTTTGCTCCTCTCCGAGACGGGAGGGAAGTGGCACCGTTGTGTGGCTGCAGCTGGATGTTGCAGCTGCTCCTCTTCCCCGGGTCGATTTCCTTGTCCAGCTCACTCCTGTTTCCCAATGGGAACGGGCACTTTTGGGGTGCTGGGGGTGGAGGGGTAGGGCTTAACTCCTGGGGCCCCGACCAAGCTTGTACGTGAAGAATACTCCGGGATTGGACGTGTAGGTCTTGTCTGTATCTTTAGACCCCCTCACCCCAGGCTCCCAGTAATACTTGAGAACCCCAACCAGGGGTGTGTGTGTCTATGTATTGAGGGATTTAAAAATGCCACAAAAAGTGATGAATCATTGATTCAAAAATTATGCTCGTTGAAAGGAAAAAAAGTTTTGCATTTTAAAATCTCCCTATGGCCTATTATAAGTAAAAGAACATCAACGTTATTCTTACATATCAATGTAAACTGCCCTTTTGTGTAATCCAGTCAGGATGTGAGAAATTCACTTGGAACGGTGTTTATTAATTATGAGCTTGTGGGAACACTCGTCTCTTGGGGGCACACTTCTAAAACTGCAACTCGTAGTCACTCATATTTTAACTGAGAATCCCTTCAGCTGCCAACTTTGTATCTGGAGGGGTTAGGATGGCTGTGAGAACCTTCAGATCTGTTTCCTTTGGCCACTTGATGGGCTGGCTGGTAGTTGTGTTTTCAGGGATCTTTTTTAGAGAAGGGAGTTTTAACAGGGAAATGCGGTAACTCTTAATTATAGGGTCGTGAATTTTTGAAGCTGTGGGACCAAAACAAATCCTTGCTTTCAGTAAGAACAGCAGAGAGCAATAGAAAGAGAACTTGATTTCAAAGTCCAAGTTTGGTATTTTGAGAAAACAATTGCCTGTCGGGAGGAAAGAGATACTTTTAAGAAGTGAAAGAATAGAATTCTGATTTGTGTTTATTTCCTGTTTCAAGCCCTGTCTTTTTCCTGTGTGGAGATTTTGTGTGCCCAGGTCACTAACTGGGTGTGATTGACTTTCTTGAGGGGGTGGGGAAATTGACTCCACACACTGATTCAGGACCCTCTTGTCAATGCTTTAAGGTTCTCTTCTGGAGCAGGAAAAAAAAAAAAAGGTAGGCGCTGAGACTCCTGAGTCAGTTTTCCCCTTTCTTTCACCGAAGTTCCTCCTCAACAGTGAAGATCCTACTGTTGCCAGGTCTGGAGGAAATGGGAGGGGACTTTATTGTGAGTCAAAATCCATATCCCAGGCCCCTGAAGGAAAAGGCTTTAACAGGAGATAGAGAGAGAAGCCACAACAGTACGTCTGGTAAACCCAAGTCAGGAAACGGGATAGAGGACGATAGATGGGATTGTCTGTCTTTCTAGCCAGATGATCTTTAAGTTTCATAACTAGAAAGAAGTGTTTGGTTGTGTTGTTGTTTATGAAATACCTGGGTCTGTATTGTTCTTAGTTCCTGAAAAAATTAAATCGAGTGGATAAATAGCAGGCTTTTTAAGAAAGGAAAATTTGCTTTATTGGAAAGACAAGAACATTTAAATTTTGGTTTGTGTTTTGGCTTAAGACACAGAAATTGCAAATGGCGCTGCAATAATGATGAACAAGTCTTTTCTATTTATGTTCTATGGGGAGTACATAAAACATATCGTATTTTCTAGTGTACTTTTTCAGTAGGATAGAGCTGTGGAGTGGAGTTTCTGTGGGCTAATGTGAACTCACTGTAGTGTTCCAACTGCATTTGTAATACCAAAAGATGGGGCTGCAAAAGCCAGATGGCTAAGTAAAGAAGGGTATCTTTAGGATGTTATCCTTATGGGCCAAATTCAGATTTAGACTTTCTTTCCAAGAAACTAGTCCTAGTTTAAGGACTTGAATATACCAAAACTCTAAATTTGATTCACAGTTTGAGTAATAGCAGTAATTTTACATACTTAATTTAAACCAATATTTCTCTTTCTCAGTCCGTGTGTATGAGGCAGATATGGTGTAGTAAAACACAGAATACTTAAGAGATGTTTGAGTTATTGAGAAAGGTAGGATCAGGTTTAAATTCCTTTTGACCAACAACTATCATACTTCCAATAGCAACTTTAAAAATGAAGGTCATCTGGCCTTAATGGATAAATGTTGATTTGAAATCCAGGACACATGAAGTTCCAGATCAATAGTGCCTAATTTCAAGGGCATCATTGACGATTTTTGGGAACAAGTTCATTGAGGGACGGTTAATTAACTGTTTATGTAGTCTTTTTATTACTCCCTGTACTAGCATGAGGTAAGTCAGAAAAGGTCATTTTTACCTTAGTGACTGGCTAGCTAACTTCTTTTAAAACTTTCATATTCATAAAATATTTGTATGAGTTAATTTAGATTATGTGGCTAATTTGTTACATTAAAACTGACTTTTTATTTATATACCAAACCAGCATAGTTTTCAAACTGTTAACTGAAAGAACACCATATTCAGCACTCTGTCTTGTCTTTTAGTTTTTTGTTTTTTTGAGACAGGGTCTCGCTCTGTCGCCCTGGGTGAAGTGCAGTGACGCAATCTCGGCTCACTGCAGCTTCTACCTCCCAGGTTCAAATGATTCTCCCACCTCAACCTCCCTTGGGAGTACAGGCACTCACCACCACGCCTGGCTGATTTTTGTATTGTTAGTAGAGGCGGGTTTTCACCATGTTGCTCAGGCTGGTCTTGAACTCCTGGGCTCAAGCGATCAACCCACCTCAACCTCCCAAAGTGCTAGAATTAAAGGAATGAGCCATGGGTGCCCAGCCTGTCTATTGAAAGATGTTATTACATGTCTCTGGCCTAGTTTGAATTACCTTTTCAAAACAATGAGTGAAGGAGTGAATTAATGAATGCATATTCATTCATGTTTGGGTTTGTGTCTTGATTCTTTATTAAAGAAACGTTGCTTCAATGGGAAAACATAGGCAGGAAGTTTTGCATAATGACATTTTTATTTTCAGAGATTTCCCTAGAAAGTCGTATTAGATCTAAAATTAAGAAAAAAAAATCACAGTTGAGCAGCCAGTTGTGAAATATTTCAGGAAGCCATAATCATAACTGTCATAATTATTTTGTTGTTCTTTTTAACTATGGTCAAATAGATGGATTTAAATATGAGAGTTAAAGCTATTAGGGTTACTGTCACATTTTGATGCAGGATGCAGAATGCAGAGTATTCTTTTTTTTTTTTTTTAATTTTAGACAGAGTCTCTGTTGCCCAGGCTGGAGTGCAGTGGTGTGATATTGGCTCACTGCAAACTGTGCCTTCTGGGTTCAAGCGATTCTCATCCTCAGGTTCCTGAGTAGCTAGGATTGCAGGCATGTATCACCATACCTGGTTAATTTTTGTATTTTTAGTAGAGTCAGGGTTTCACCATGTTAGCCAGGCTGGTCTCGAACTCCTGACCTCAGGTGATCCACCCACCTCAGCGTCCCAAAATGCTGGGATTACGAGTGGGAGCCACCGTGCCCAGCTATGCAGGGTATTCTTTGTGAATAAAGAGAACAAAATGTTTTCTGGCCAGCATTTTTTGTTCAACTAAAGGTGGATAATGTCACAATTAAATCAGTTATCAAACTGTCCAAAAACTGCTCTGGGCTGTTGTAGTTCAGTGCATCAGTAGTGTGTTATGTCATTTATTTCTCAAATTCATTGTAGTGCACGTCAGAACCTTCCTAGTAAAAAACAAAAATCCTACAGCTTTTGTCATATGTGTCACTGCCACACAAATTGATGCTGTGTTAAATGGAGCTCATAAATTTAAAACTAAACTGAATTATTCCACCCTACAAAATGCAAAGAATCTTTCTTTTACACTCTTCATTTTAGATATAATAATTACTAATGCTCATTTGGTGTTCCGTGATATTGTTTCAAAAAGCCGAGTGGTAAGCAATTTTTTCCACTTCAAAAAAAAACTAACATACCAAACAACTGGATTTTAGATAAAAAATACAGGCCCTTCCAGGAGTTTTAGGCAGTTTTGGGGAGTAGGGGAGAGAACCTGAGCTAAATATGTACCAGTCTGAACCCACAGAAGACTGTCTATTTCTGAAAGGTGGGTTTGGACTCTGACTGGTCCAGGTGGATGTGTTGTCACAGTCTGTGAGTGCTCTTTGGTTATGCATCTCCCTGGAACTTGATGGGACTCACATTTTGACTGGTCCACACACACATCCTTGTTTTTCTTGGCAAGTGTAATGAGTTCAGAATAGAAAGATCATGTAGTGGTTTCTGTACAGTGGTGCACCTAAAAATGTCCATACCTGAAGGAGTTGTACAAACTCAAATTGTGTTGAGTATCAGTCATTCTGGCCAAGGGTCATGTCTCAAATATGGATCATATAGGAAGAAGATCAAGTATCATCATGTTTGGGGCTGGCTCTAGGTTTTATGGACACCCTCTGGACTACAGAGTAGGGTCTGGGCATTTTCGCCTCTCCTTTAATTTGGGGAAATCATACATTTGATATAAAAAGACAAGGTCAGAAGAGTAGGTGTGCTCATTCTTGGTGTGTGTGTCTTTGTTAAGAGGGAAAATTCAATTTTACCTGGTGAAAGAGGGACTAAGGCTTTTTTCAGTGGCAAATCTATTCCTAAAGAAGTGGCCAGGCCAGACGTGGTGGCTTATGCCTGTAATCGCAGCATTTTGGGATGGTGAGGTGGCCAGATCATTTGAGGTCAGTGTTTGAGACCAGCCTGGCCAACATGGCGAAACCCTGTCTCTACTAAAAATACGAATATCGGCCAGATACGGGGGTGCATGCCTGTAGTCCCAGCTACTCAGGAGGGCTGAGGTAGGAGAATTGCTTGAACCCAGGAGGTGGAGGCTGCAGTGAGCCGAGATAATTCAACTGCACTGCAGCCTGGGCAACAGAGCAATACTCTATCTAAAAAAAAGAAGAGGCCAAATTTTAATTTTTTCTTTTAACAATAAAAGATGAACTCTTAAGAAGTGGCCAGATTCTTTAGGCCAGCAAGGTAGTTTTAGGGAAGAACTAGGTAGGCCCATTGGGAAGAGTATGGACTCTTTCATGGTATGCAGTAATACTGTACCATGGAATTACACAGAAGATAGTGCTGTACTATGTCACTAAATGTACCTGTGTTTGCTTGTATTTCTGTGCCTAGGATCAAGCTCACTGATGTCCTTTTGCTGGCATTTTGTCACCCTTCTCTTCATCCATAGTACTCTGCACAAATATCTGATTACCACAGAGTTGCATGAGTTTTTCATGAAGAAAGTTTATTGTATTTAGTTTATTTAGAGTAAAGTGAAAACAAGGTTGGGACTCTATGGTCTACTTTTTTCATCTAGCGACTTGACAGGGTGGCTGCTGTTGCATAAAGAATGCCCTTGCGACCATTATCTTTTTCTAAAGATACTGCTGCTTCTAACAACACAGTAGATAATTTTCTTTTGTTTGCACTGGAATCTGAACACACTCTACTTTTTCTTGTGAATGATGGAAGAGTCATATGAACCTGTGGGTTCTCAAAATTAACTCTGGGAAGTGAGTGGGGGAAGGGAAACAGTGACAACTCACAGGAGACACTCTGGTTGAACCTGTGATCTGGCCAGGGCCATTTGTGTGAAGTCACCTGTGTCTCAGTGTGTTTCCTCTGGATCAGCTGCCTGGATGCTTTTGTCAAACTTTCACATCTTTCTGTCCTCCACCTTCCTCAATGTGTGACTTCGCATAACTGAGAAAGCTACTAAACAGAGAATTAAGTTTATTTTCTTGTTTTTCTCTACTAAGGGAATTTGATTCGGTAGGAGGACTGGCACTTCATATCACCCTGTGGGAAAGACACAGCTGGTTGCTATACTGATAACCATCCCTCCTCCTTCTCTATAATTGAACCCATTTTTTTTTTTACATGGAGTCTCACTGTGTCACCCAGGCTGGAGTGCAGTGGTGCGATCTCAGCTCCCTGCAACCTCTGCCTCCTGGTTTCAAGAGATTCTCCTGCCTTAGCCTCCCGAGTAGCTGGGATTATAGGCGCCTGCTACCATGCCTGGCTAATTTTTGTATTTTTAGTAGAGAAGGGGTTTCATCGTGTTAGTCAAGCTGGTCTTGAACTCCTGACCTCAGGTGATCCCCCTGCCTTGGCCTTCCAAAGTGCTAGGATTACAGGCATGAGCCACCGTGCCTGGCCTGAACCCATTTTGTTTAATTCACCACTATGTCCAGCCTCTGTGAGCTTGCCTGTTAAGCCATTTGCTCTTTGTATTTTTTTCCCTGGAGAAGCTAGACAGGCCATCACGTGACCAAAGACAAGAAGCTTGAGGGTTAAGAATGACTGAGTGGAAAGTTAGAAGGAGGCTGAGAAGCTGATAGCATTCAACAGCTGCTCTGCTGGACTCTGTCTGCCCATTTCTTGACTCTTTGTGAGAAAGATAAAATCTCTACTTGGTTAAAACACAGAACTTGGGGTAGTTACTTGCAGCCAAATGTGATCGTAACTGAGTCTAAATGTTTAAAAATCATAGTTCATCTTTTCTTTAAAAATAAAAAGGCATTATTTTGTATGAGAAAAAAGATAGGACTTTGGAGCCATGCAGATCCTCAACTTGAATCCTGGCTTTGCTATTTATTACAGTCTAATATTGGCAAGTAATTTAGCCTCTCTGGATCTCAGCTTTCTCATCTATAAAATGGTAGTTTTGATATATGTGCCATAGCATTTCTGGAAAGATTAGAAATAATTAGGAATGATTATTTTTTTGAGACAGTCTCGCTCTGTCACCCAGGCTGCAGTGCAGTGGTGCAATCTTGGCTTACTGCAACCACCACCTCCCGGGTTCAAGTGCTCCTCCAGCTTCAGCCTCCCGAGATGCTGGGATTACAGGTGCCTGCCACCGGACCAGCTAATTTTTTTTTTTTTTTTGTATTTTTAGTAGAGACAGTGTTTCACTATTGTTGGCCAGGCTGGTCTCAAACTCCTGACCTCAGCTGATCTGCCCGCCTCAGCCTCCGAAAGTGCTGGGATTACAGGCATGAGCCACCACACCCAGCCAGAAATTATTGGTAGGAATAATAATAGTATATTCAGCACATGATAGATCTTCAACAAATGATGGCACTTACCCTGAAGGAAAGTGTAGTGGGCAGCCTGGAAGAGGGAGGCAGAAAATTCAGCTCTTTCTCCTGGTAGGTTCTCGGTAAACACAGATGGAATGGCTGAATGGGAGATTGGCTTTACAGCCACAATCCCTTGCCTGCATCTACTCAGCATTCATTCCACCTCCTGTCTCTTATCCTCATTCCCACCTGCCCACACCAGAATGCTTGGAGCTCTTCTGTTCTCCAGCTTTGATTGAGAAAGCAGAGGATGTCCTTATAAAAATTTTATTAACTATAGCATAGGGATGAAGGGTGGGGCTCCAGATTCAGACAGATGTGGATTAGAATCCCCTGTGGTTACTAGCTGTGTGATTTTGGTTGAGTCTTCTGTGAAATGGGAATAATTGGGTGGTTATGAGGATTATATCTGATAATGTATGTGAAGCACCAACAGCTGTTTTCTTGGCACACAACATGCCCTGGTTTGATGACAGATATTGTTGTTACTATTTTATTAAGCATGGGTTAAGCAATTCCCAGCCTTGGTACAAGGTCCTCTTGGAGATGGAAAGACAAAAAAACATGATCTCTACCTTAGGAATATTCATATACAGGAGACAGGGGCAGAAAGAGATGGCACACCTTATACATGACCATAATAAAAAGCAGATTTAGAATACTGTTTAGCTGTTAAAACGATCGAATATACTGACTTAAATGGATGTCTATTATATGTATTTTAACAAGTGAAAAACCAAACACACATGTATGGCTTACATTAGCCAGTGTATTAAAAACTGCTAAGTGGGATGACTTATGGGAGTTGGGATGAAGGGGACTTTGTTATTTTTTTAAATAGTATATTATGTTTATGTATGTTACAATACTCATGAAATATAAAATATGTTAAAATTTTAAACATCTATTTATTGGTCGTTTTGGAGGTAGGTGGGGGAAGAGCATACTATGAACTAGACTAGTCACCAGAGCAAAGAAAGAGACTGGGTTTCATGAGGTTCCTCTAGAAGTGGGATTTGAATGGGCATTAAAGAGCAGATAGGGGATTTTGAGGAGGCAATGGGGAAACATGAGCACACTTGGGTTTGGAGCAAAATGTAGAATATTGTGAGGTTAGATTTAGAGAAAAGAGGTAACAATATTGTTTGAAAAGAGGTAAGCTACATTGGGGCAAATCTTACAGGGTTTTAAAGAGAGTGACAAGATTATTCCTTAAAACCGGATGTTTTTAAGAAAGGAAGAAGTGAGAGAACTATCGTTTTATAAAAATAACTCTGGAAATAGTAGATTGGGTGTTTCTAGTGGGTATATGGAGCAAGGGGAGCAAAAAGGACAGAACACCCTAAATCAAGAATGGCCGACATGCAAAAGTTAATTTTTTTGAAAAAAGATGATGTCTTGCTGTGTTGCCCAGGCTGGAGTGCAGTGGCTGTTCACAGGTGTGATCATTGTGCACTACAGCCTTGAACTCCTGGGCTTACGCAATCCTGCTCAGCCTCCTGAGTAGCTGAAACTACAGGCACATGCCTCCATGCCTGACTAAGTGAAAGTTGAATTTTAATGGGAAATATGAGTTAAGATTTGAACATCTGGAGTTTGAGATTCCATCATGACCCACAGTATCCTTAATTTTCTCATTATATAAATGGATAGAATAATAATGCCTGTCTTATCAGATTTTTAGGAGAATAACAATACTAATAGGTAACACTAACCTGGCAGATTACACTTTTTATATACCACACACTGCTCTAAGCACCTTAAATATTTCAACCTAGATTATTCCCATATTACAGGTGAGGAATCTGAGGCACAGGGAGGCTAAGTAACTTTCCCACGGTCACACAGATTATGTGAATCAGACTCAGAATTTCAACTCAGGCAGGTGCAGCTCCAGGGCCAGTATCTTCAACCTCTTCATAGTCCTACCTCTGGCATGGTTCTGTACTTGGGGTGTTAAAAGCCAGTACTAACTGTTATTTGACATTATTCATGTAAAGATGGTAAGCAAGAATTTAGAAATTTCAGTTTAGAGCCTAGGCCAAACCCTAGACTGATGGATCATCTCTATAGGGCTGTTATGTAAAGAGTGAGAATAGATGAGCTCCCCAAACAAAATTATGTAGAGTAAAAAGAGAAGCGAGCATACAGTCTTCAGGGGACTCCTGACATTTAGAAATGGTCAGGCAAAAAAGAAGTTAGGAGAGGAGATAGAGCAGGATCCACCAAAGAGAAGTGGAGATGATGGTGGCCAAGGGAGGAAGCACAGAGTAAGTGGACTAACCATGCCATTCAGTGCAACAGACTCGTTACAAGGGTGTGTCCGACAGACTGCCCCTAGTCAGTTCATGAAGTTGGAATCCAGGGTGCAAAAAATTGAGGACTACACGGGAGCTGATGTATTACAGTGGCCTAGTTAGTTCATCCTTTCAGGAATTGATTCGAGAGAGACGTGGTAGGTGGATTGGGTTGAGGAAGGCTCAGGTAGACAGGAAGATATTAAAAGAAGGGAAAGGGAGGAAGGAATGAGTGCATGGTCCAGGGTGGAGAGGGGATAGACTCAAAATCAAGTGGAGGGCAGTGGGTTAGCTTCGAAATCCGTAAGAACTCTTCTTCTGATGGGATGGAAAAAAGGATGGGGGAAATGGAAAAGAAAAAGATGTGATCAGAACTTACTCAACTTATGAGTTGAGTAAGTTCACTGCAGGCAGTCTGCATTGATTTATCAGTAGAGTAGGAAGCAGTGAAAGGAAATTCACAGACAAGTAACTCTGGCTGCTGAGAGGCTGGCTCTGGGGATTATTGTTACGGAGGAAAAATTTGAAAGAATGACAGAAGTCTCTCATCTGAACAATACAAACTGACACATTTGCCAGAATGTGTCTCCAGGCAGGAAGTTAATTTATTGAAGTGGAAAGTAGTGGTTATAAAAAAAAAAAAAGGGAGAGAATAAAATTAGACAAAGGAAAACTTGACTGTCTTTGAAGGAGGAATTTTTAGACAGCCAGACTTAATGGTTCACAGGCCAACTTCTTGGGGGAAACCTGAGCTCTGAATGGTGAGAAACAACTGGTTTTAGAGCCCACAGCTAGGGTTTGGTTAAAGCAGAACCACTAAGGCACCAGGAAATACTCTGTAGAAAGGAGTCGTCCAACAGAGACAGCTCTGGATTAAATTCTCCTCCTGTTAAGGTGGTCTCTGATTTTCAGTTTACTTGTTTCTAGAAAGATCTTTAGTTGAAAAAACATAGGCTTGTGGCATTTCAGCAGATTTGTTGTGATAATGACATCAGGCGGATGTGAGAAAAGGATTGAAAAATCTAATAATTAAGAATGTGGTACTAAAAATCACTACTCCATCAGTCCATTGGTGGGTCTTATGGCGGTTGCTTTGAAAGACGTCAGTAAAGGCTTGTTCAAGTGCATGCAGTATAAATTGATAGGCATAATATTCTTGAGTTCAATGGTTCTCAGCAGGGCCAGCTATATAACCCATGGAGCCTGGTGCAAAATGAAAATGTGTGACCCTTTGTTCAAAAGGCAAAAAAAAAAAGTGCTGTTAAAGGTAGTAAAATATGAAGCTTTTTTTCTTTCACATACAGCTTTTTCTCTTGACTTGTGATATTGGCTACTTGTCATTCTATGTGAAGAAAAATTAAACATTAAAATTATAACATGAATTAAATTTAAAAATAAAAAAAAACTAAGCATTGAAGTTTTTAGCATGAATTTCCTCTTCATCTTTGTATTGTACAATGTTGAGGTTTTTTTTGTGGTTGTTGTTCATTTTGTTTTGTTTTTTGAGACAGGATCTCACTCTGTCACCCAGGCTAGAGTGTGGTGGTGCAGTCACACCTCACTGCAGCTTCTACTTTCTGGGCTCAGGTGATCCTCCCACCTCAGCCTCCCAAGTAGCTGGGACTACAGGTGCATACCTGACTAATTTTTTGTAGAGACAGGGTCTCACCGTGTTGCCCAGGTTGGTCTTGAAATCCTGGGCTCAAGCAATCCTCTTGCCTCGGCTTCCCAAGGTGTTGGTATTACAGGCATAAGCCACTGCGCACAGTGCAGTGCTGCTTTTAAATGAAAATACAGAGCATTGAACTCATATGCAGAATTGCTGAAGTTGTCGATGCGTATGTATATTGTTATGGAAACAGTGGAAACACTGCACAAAATTTAACTACTTTTATTTCACTTTTTGACTTGTGCACATTCTGTTGACAGCTACCTTTGGCTTATGATGTGTAAGGAAGGACTGAAAGGAGAAGCAACTATGAGTTGCTTTATCTTTCCTTTTCCTTCTGTGCCGTCATTTTCAGCATTAAGTGGTTGGCTAATACAGTTAAGTAACATGAGAAAGAGATGATACGCTAAGGCTTGTTGGTCATTTGTGTTTCTTAGAAAGACATCTCTGTGTTTAATCAAGTTCTGGTTCAAATGGAAGGCGTTGCCTCTTGGGGCAGTCAGCACCCACCTGTCTGCTTACTCAGTTGTGTTTGTAACACACTTACCTTGCACTCGCTTTAAGTCTTGTTGCACTTCCACACACCAGGAGTTCACTGGAATTCTGTGCTCATGGTGCATTGGGAAAACTGTGTGAATAGGGAGCCCAGGAATGGTGGCTGTACATATTACGTGGTTATGTTAGGCTGTTTTTGCATTGCTATAAAGGAAAAGTAGGGCTGGGTAATTTATAAAGAAAAAAGGTTTAATTGGCTCACAGTTCTGCAGGCTGTACATGAAGCATAGCACCAGCATCTGCTTCTGGCGAGGCCCCCAGGAAGCTTCTGATCATGGCAGAAGGCAAGGGGAGCCAGCTTGTTACAATGCGAGAGAGGGAGCAAGAGAGAGACAGAAGGGGGAGGTCCCAGACTCTTAAACAGCCGGATCTCCCATGAACTAATTGAGCAAGATTCATTCATTACCAAGGGGTTGGTGCTAAACCATTAATGAGGGATCCACCCCCATCATCCAGTCACCCCCCACCAGGGCCCACACCCAACATTAGGAATCACATTTCAACATGAGATTTGGAGGGGTCAAACGTCCAAACCCTATCACATGGTTCTCCTCTGCTCACTGTGGGCTCCATTGTCCCACTGGACCTGACTTATAAAACACAAATGCAAAATTATTATCATTCTCAAGATGGTGACAGTAGAGTATTAAATGAACCATGGGTCTTTTCTGAGCATGGAGTCCTGTGTTACTGCCCGGGTCACGGGTCCATGAAGATGTCTCGGAAGTCAAAGAGCTCACTTTTGAGCCTAAGTGTCCGTTGGTCCTAACGTCTCAGCTTCATTATTAAAGTTTGCAATGTGTCAGCTTTGTGGGTGGTAGCCTAGGAGACCCTCTCCTGGCCATCAGCAAGGTCATTTTTGCCTTTCGATTTTGAATCATTCTCCATTCCCCCTACCAGTGTATCTGGGTTCACATCTTCCTCATCTCTGATACAGACCTGTAGTTGCCTCCTCCTGGAGCCCTGCAGTTAGTCTCTTCTCTTTATTCCGCACCTTACTACCAGACAAAATTTCCAAATAATTTTGGTGCCCTGCCACCCTGCCTACTCCAAAGCTTTCTTTGACCTGTGAGCCGTGGCTTACCAGAGTTCTCATCCTGGTGCTCCTGGGGTGGAGACTGCATGGAGACAGGGTTGGTTTGGCCTGCGTGTTATTAATAAAGAAGTTTCAGCCGACACTTGCTTTGGGACGGTTCACTTACTGAAATTCACCTATTGAAGTTCAGATTTTAAAAAGATGTCTGGCCACTGTGGGCTCTTGTTTTCTTCTGCTTTGCTGGTGCCCTAAAGAACAAGATGGACTGGAGATGGGGACAAAGATGCCCAGTCCATCTCGTTTTTGGGTTTACACTTAAGGCAGAGTGATTCTTTGCTGTGGCAAAATCTTCACGTTGTTATGTAAATGGAAAGTAAGTATCTGGCTATTCTTAAGAATGCTGTGAAGCAACCTGAAAGTTGATCTTTTAGTCTAAGAAATTAAATTCACTGTTTGTAATAGAAGTTGGGTATATACTTGGTAGCAGTCTTTGGTTGCTTTTTTTGGAAGAAATATTTCTTAAGTCTCGCCTGGCTATTATTACCACTGTGTCATCTTGTGACCTCATCTGATCTTGACCTCTTTCTCCAAGCTTGCCTTTCCCTGCCCTCCTGTGCAGAGGATTCTGGTTCCAATTCCTGGAGGCCCATAAGTCCAGCAAACCTTTCTATTTTTCCTATTGCTCTTCTCTTTGCTTAACCTCTCCTCTTTCCTCCAGACCCACTCAAAAGCAGTTCATCAGGAAAACTTAGCTGAGAGTCTCAGTCAGAGCTCATTCGTGCAGGAACTTTGCAGGAATCAGGTAATCAAATTTTGGGGTTTTAACTGCTCAAGTACCAATTGGGTGGTGAGTTAAAGTTGTCTTTGAAGGTTCCTTCCAGCCCAGTAATTTTGAGATCTGGCATCTATTTGTTATTTGAAATTGTACTTTGTGATAGGAACTTTACTTGCAGTATCTCAATTAATTATGAGGGAGCACTAGCATTACCTCCATTTTACAGATGAGGAAACTGAGAATATTTTCCAACACTGACTCTCTAAATGGCTCTTCTCTGGGTTTGTCTTATTTCTTCAAATAGATTATGGACTAGCTGAAGACCATGACTGTGCCTTTGTTGACAAGACCTGTTACTCAGTAGGAACTCAGTAAATATTTATGTGATGAGGTGATTGGTTCATTCAACCAGTATGCATTAGGCCTATGCCAGGCTCCATGGAGATGCAAGATGCTCCAGGTAGAAAATGCAGTGTTAGTTATACTCTAAGCTAGGCCTCCTACCAGGGCACGCAGATAGTATGGAATGGTGGATCTTGGGCTCTGGAGTTAGATGGACCTGTAGCTGTGGTTCAGTTTCCTCATTTGTCAAATACGGGCAATAATACTGTATACTTTTGTAGCAGTAGTTTTCAACTGCAGGGATTTTTACCTGTAGCAGTCACTTGGCAATGTCAAGAGACATTATTTTTGTGTCACAACCTGGGGGTGGGGGTGCTGCTGGCATTTGGTGAGTATAGTCCAGGGCTGTGTCTGACCATCCTACAATGCACAGGACAACCCCCAACCAATGAAGAATTATCCTGACTCAAAATATCAGTAGAGCTGAGGTTGAGAAATGCTGCCTTTTAGGGTTGTGAAGATGAAACAAGATAATGCATGCAAAGAGTCTGGCATAGTTAGCTGTTACTCCAAGAAAGCCATTCCAAAGACTGCAAAAGTAGCCTTTGGAAGGCAAACACCAAAAGGCTTAATTTTATCAGCGTCGGTGATTCTTGCCAGTGAGAAGCCTTATGCTAAGGATTTCATGCTCTCCTGTTTAGGTGTGGTGACAGACTCACTGGAGACTGTTTATGTTACAATGTGTACTCCCGTGGGCTGGCATGGATTTATCAAAGCTGTGAAAGCCATTATTAGTTTTTAGGGTATTCCTGGTAAACTTCCTGCTTGCTTTACTAGTTTGTTCTGCAGAGATAATTTTAGTGTTCAGGAAAATGTTTTGACTATCGAATTCCCAAAACCTGTTTGGATACGTGAGACATGAAACGTTTTTGTTTTCAAGTCAAGAAGCCTTATGTTTTTTTGGCCCTGGATTTAAAACAAAGCAGCTTTTCCCCATTTACTGCCTCACCTGCTTATCTGTGGGAGTGGGGTGAAGAGTTGTTGGATTTCCATTTATTGTTTGTTATGGATTTATATTTGAAATTGTTAAACTTTTTTTGTAATTATAAAGGTAATATATGTATCATAGAAAATTTGAGTAACATAGAAAAAAACAGAAGACACGATTTAAAAAAAGGCATCAGTAATCCTTTCACATGAGGGTATAACTAGCTTTGGTGTGTTGGTGTATATTCTTTTATCTTTTTCAATTCCTATATTTTTTCCATAGATGAAGTATTCTGAGTATGTAATTTTATGTGCCACTATTTTTAAAACTTCACAGTTTTATTTTCATTTCCTTACACTACTAAAACGTCTGAATATTTCTAAGGACTGTAAAACATTCCATCCATGGGCATTTCATTATTTATTTAATCCTATTGTAAAAAATTTATTTTCAGTTTTTTTCTGTTTTGTGTTTTTTAGAGATAAGGTCTTCCTCTGTCACTCAAGCTGGAGTGCAGCGATGTGATCATAGCTTACTACAGCCTCAGAGTGCTGGGCCCAGGTGATCTTCCTGCCTCAGCCTCCCTTGTAGTAGGACTGTAGGCATGTGCCACCATGACCCTATCTCTACAAAAAAAAAAAAAGAAAGAAAAAAAGCTATCCTCCTGCCGCAGCCTCCCCAAGTGTTGGGATTACAGGTGTGAGCTGTTGTGCTCAGCCTCTTCAATTTTGATGAGGATTTGCGCAATCAGTATTTTCTGTATTTCAGATCATTCCTGTCTTTACAATAGATGATCCCATGCGGAACAAAAGCATTGGATATGTGTGGATATTTTGAGTAGCATTGCTGTCAATTGCCCCAAAGCTTCTACTAATTTTTGCTCCTGTTAGCAGAGTGATGTTCTCATTTTAGTAGCTTTTGATGATTTTGTAGGAGAAAATAAATTTTGTTTTTCTTTTTAATGTATTTGATATTAATAAACTAAATCATGTTTATATGACTATTGGCTGTTTCTTAACAAACTGTTCATGTTCTCTGCCCATTTATTGGGAATTAGTATTTTTCTCACTTGTCATAAACTCTAGTTCATGTATTGCACGTATTAATCCTCCATCAGAGTTGCTGCAGATGTTTTCATCTACTGTTTCTAATTTTTTTAATTTGGTTTGTCTTATTTTTGTTAGTGATACAGAGGTTTAAATTTTTTATGCAGTCTAATTATTGTCTTTTGCACTTGCAGTTTTCCAACTTTCCTCTCTCTATACTTAAACTAACCATTTCTGCTCTGGAAGTCTCTATTATGAATAATCAGTGTTTAAAATTATATCCCAAAGTAGATTATCACAGGGTTTCCTGATGAGAATAAATGGGCCTGAAGTGCTTATGGGCACCTACTATGTATCATGGAAAACTTTCATGTGTGTGTATGTATGAGAGAGAAAAAAGTAGAGAAAGTTGGTGAGAAAAGGGGAGGCTGATTTGGGCTGAGGCTTGTTTGTTTGGTTTTGTTTTTCATTTCTTTTCCCTCAGGGTAGAAGTGAGCTTACTGAAGACTGGGGGGCTTCCATAAATTCCTCAATCATCTAAGTGACTGGAACCAGCGACTTGCTGAGCGAGCTGTGACTACACCTGGCAAGGGGTGTGTGAGGCATTTGTTGAGTCTGTGAGAAGGCAGGCGGAGCAGAGACTCTGGCCACGTCCCATACAGTCCTCACCTCTTAAGTTTTGCTCTTTGCTCACCAGCAGTGCTAACGGTAGCTTAAAGATGAAGGTAACAACTAACGCTTACCTAGCATTCAGCTGTTTTGCAAAACCCTTTCACCGAAGCTTTTATAGATGCGTCTCATCTCGACCTTATGAGGTTAAATACTATTTCCATCTCCATTAATTTGGAGGAAACCACCACTCAATAGATGCGTCATTAAAGTCTAGAGCTTCCGACTCCAGGGCTGACCTGCTCTACTTAAGAAAGAATTCCATCGTTGTGTTTTCTGGTTGTAGTTTCTTGGTGGCACTATTAGGCAGAAGGTAGCACCAACTGTTTTAGGTTTTGAAGTCAGACATATCTTGCCTGGAATCCCTACAGAGCCCTATCTTGGCACTGTGACTTTGTTACTTATCCAGCCTGAACCCTGGTTTTCTCATATGTGAGATGGAAATAACAATATCTACCTTGTAGGAATATAGATCCTCTGGATCTGGAGATTCAACCAATAATTCACCCAATAGTAGAAGGAAAATATTTGAAAAAGCTAAACAAAATAACTGTACAACAATAAAAGTACAAATAAAAATACAGTGCAACAACTATTTACATAGCATTTACATTGTATTAGGTCTTAAGTAATCCAAAGATGACTTAAAGTATATGAGAGAATAGGAGGATATGTGTAGGTTATATGTAAATATGTGAGGAACTTTAGCATCTGCAGATTTTGGTGCATGTGTGGGTATCCTGGAAACCAGTCCCGCATGGATACCGAGGGACAGCTATATTAAAAAGATTTAAGTTGAGAGTCGGTGCAAAAGTAATTGTGGGTTTTGCCATTGAAAGTACTTTCAATGACAAAAGAAATTGTGGTATTTGAAATTTTGAAATTACTTTCAATGGCAAAAACCACAATTACTTTTGCACCAACCTAATATGTGCAAAATGCCTAGTGCAGCACTACTGTGCTCATTCATTATAGAAGCTCAGTAATGATTGTTTCTTAATCTACAAGCTGAAAATGCTGCTGTTCTTTTTGTTGTTGTTGTTGTCTAAAAGTTTTAGAATTGCTGGTAGATCAGTACAGACTTGGGAAATTCTAGTGAGTATCACTATATTTAAATGCCAGAAACATTTCTTTATCTGACCTATTTATTTTCCTTTTCAGTAGATTTTCTTTTCTGTTGTGGATAAGTCATCTGCTTCTCTGAAATCCTTCTGCTCAGAGAATTGCGTGATGAAGCCCCAGCTTAGGATTGTGCCTGTAGGCAAAATAAAACATGTTTTGTCTACGTGTTCATGTAAAAAGCACAGACAGCTCTCTTGAAGGGCAATAACCCTTCTCTTACACATAGTTGAGATTTTTGGCATCATTCATGGAGTTGTTACTTGCCCAGGCTTCATAAACATTCAGGTACCAGAGCAACATTAAAAAAGAAGGTTGTAGGAAATCATAAGAAAAGATAAAGTTGCTAAATAACCCAGCAGAGACAAGTTGCTAAGTAAATTTTCATTTTTGATGCCATTTAAAAGTTAGGTTAGATTTGACTGGTCTTTTTAAACATACACTTTAAGTTCTGGAATACACGTGCAGAATGTGCAGATTTGTTACATAGGTATACACGTGCTCTGGTGGTTTGCTGCATCCATCACCCATCATCTACATTAGGTATTTCTCCTAATGCTATCCCTCCCCTAGCCCTCCACCCCTGACAGGCCCCGGTGTGTGATGTTCCCTTCCCTGTGCCCATTTGATTGGTCTTTATGCCAGACCTTGTTCAACCACATAAAAAGAACTCCCAAAATTAAATCATTTTTGCCTAAAGAATTTCAGCATGAGGGTGTCTTGCCATTTAATGTATAATGTATGTATATTTAGGCTTTTCCATTTTAATAAATTGAGCCAAGTGATTACTATAAATGCTCTAATTTAGAATTATAATCCAATGCAGTCTTTTTTCCATGGAGTTAAAAATAAATACACTTTGGGAATCCTCTTTAAATGTGTCTTGGACCTTCTTATATATTTTTTTTTATTCCTGCTGCCATGGTTGCATTTTCAATAATAAATCAACTTAGAATATGACGTTATGCTAATGTAGATGGGCTTTATTGCGTTAAGGGTTAACATTCTTACCTCTGTTCTGGGAACTTTAGATCTATTGCCCTTTTCATTTTTCCCCCTTTGTGGTAGGAAGGGAGAGACAGTGATGAGAAAGTCTTTTTTATATAATTTATACACATTTATAAATTAGAGTTTTAATATAATTCATGCCATTTGTATATGCTTCACCTAAAACATAGATACAGGTAAGGTCAGTGATTATGTGAAATTTACATGATTTCTAAGTTTCTTGTCATGTTTACATTTCAAGGATCCAAATGAGCATACTGTTGGCTAAATCTTAAAACTTTGGCAAGCTGAGTGCAGGACATTGTAAAATGCCTCACCCAATTTTAATGGTCAGCAGGAAATTCTTTCCCTAAAATTTCAAGCCTGTTGCTTTATTTCTTTTTTTTCTTTTCTTCTCTCATTTATTTATTTATTTTTCTGAGACTGGGTTTCACTCTGTTGCCCAGGCTGGAGTGCAGTGGCATGATCATAGCTCACTACAGCCTTAACCTCCCAGGCTTAAGCTATCCTCTCACCTAAGCCTCTTGAGTAGCTGGGATTATAGATGCACACCACCATGCCTGACTAATTTTTTGATTTTTTAATAGCGACAGGGTCTCACTGTGTTACCAAGGTTGGTCTCAAATTCCTGGGCTCAAGTGATCCTTCCACCTCAGCCTCCCAAAGTGCTGAAATTATAGGCATGAGCCAGCATGGCCTGCCTGATTTTTAATTTGCAGCCAGAGTGGACATTTAGGTGTGGAGGTGTTTGTGGTGATAATGTTGAGAAAACAGACAAACAAACTTGGTACTGACTTGACTATTAATTGACAGGATACAAAGGACTAAAAAATATGCCTATTGATGGGCAAAGACTTCATGACTAAAACACCAAAAGCAATGGCAACAAAAGCCCAAATTGACAAATGAGATCTAATTAAACTCAAGAGCTTCTGCACAGCAAAAGAAACCGTCATCAGAGTGAACAGGCAACCTGCAGAATGGGAGAAAAATTTTGCAATCTATCCATCTGATGAAGGGCTAATATCCAGAATCTATAAGGAACTTAAACAAATTAATAAGAAAAAAACAAATAATCCCATCAAAAAGTAGGCAAAGAATATGAACAGACACTTTTCAAAAGAAAACATTTATGTGGCCAAGAAACATATGAAAAAAGTTCATCATCACTGGTCATTAGAGAAATGCAAATCAAAACCAAAATGAGATACCATCTCATGCCAATTAAAAAGTCAAGAAACAACAGACACTGGAGAGAATGTGGAGAAACAGGAACACTTTTACACTGTTGCTGTGAGTGTAAATTAGTTCAACTATTGTAGAAGACAGTGTGGTGATTCCTCAAGAATCTAGAACCAGAAATACCATTTGACCCAGCAATCCCATTACTGGCTATATATGAGTATATACTCAAAGGATTATAAATCATTCTACTATAAAGACACACATGCACATGTATGTTTATTGTAACCCTATTCACAATAGCAAAGACTTGGAACCAACCCAAATACCCCTCAATGATAGACTGGATAAAGAAAATGTGGCACATATACACCATGGAATACTATGCAGCCATAAAAAAGAATGAGTTTATATCCTTTGCAGGGACATGGATGAAACTAAACCATCATTCTCAGCAAACTAACACAGGAACAGAAAACCAAACACCACATGTTCTACTCATAGGTGGGATCTGAACAACGAGAACATGTGGACACAGGGAGAGGAACAACACACACCGGGACCTGTTGAGGGGTGGGAGGCAAGGGGAGGGATAGCATTAGGAGAAATACCTAATGTAGATGGCAGGTTGATGGGTACAGTAAACACTATGGCACATGTATACCTATGTAACAAATCTGCACAGTCTGCACATGTATCCCAGAACTTAAGTATAATAATAATAATAGTGAAAAATACCCCTGGTGATTCTGAGATAACAATCCAGTTGGGTAGCCCCATGCTGATCCCTTCAAATCATTTTGGCACCAGCCCTTTGAAACACAGCCTGGATAGCACATATGAGAACCCAGCAAGTTTCACCAGGCATTTCTTGTTGCTGGCTGGTTGGCTCAGGGAGTAAATAGAGTAATTAGCGCTCATTAGCACTCCCACAACTACAATGCATCTACCTGAGGCAGAGAGATGGTTGCCTGTGTTCCTAAAGCATGGGAATCCCCATCTGATCTCTTCAGTCCAGACATTTTTGCACTGCAGAAACAAATGCCAACTTGGCAAGAGTAAAATCCTCCAAGTGTCTCAAATAACAGTAGGCAAAACCTGTGGGCCCAGGACAGAAGGCTTAGGGACAGTTACTGTGTCTAAGAAATTGGTGTGCTGTTTAAAGCCTTCTCTTCTCCCCCAACCCACCGCCCCTCAGTGTATGTGACTGAGGTGAACTAGATTAGAGATGTTGGACATGGTAGTCATATAACTTGATCCCCTTAGCCTCTTGTCACTGTGCTTCAGAAGCTATTGTCTCCATCAACGGAGGGTCTGGATTGTACAGAGCCATTGAGAAAGACAGAAGAGAGGGAAACCTTTGATGGTGATCTGTGACCCTGTCCAGGACCTTGTACCATTGACATTTCTTGTTCCTGTGAAATACGAATCTGTGGTATGAAGGTGGGAGTCACAAAGGGAGAAGGAGGGAGCCAAGTTTTGGGGGCTTGGTGCACAAGACTGGAGAAACATAGAGATAAATTGCGAATTGGCAGATTTTTATGAGAAAGAAGCCTGAATCAAGAATCTGGCACTCTGATCCCTACATTGATTAGCTGAGATGATATTGGGCAAGTCACTTAACCAGTTACAAAACTGTTAGAATAATACCATCCCAGCCCACTTTGAGAATCAAATGAGATCACGTGTAAAATGCTGTAACAAATTAGTAGTGTGAGTTTTGAGTTTTCATAAGGAGTACATTAGCTACATCTTAAACATTCTCACCCAAACCTCTGGTAAAAGCACCTGCTTTTCCACTGACTTCCAGCCTTGTGACTCTAATTCTATCCCTGTGCCCTAAACTGGATTGGAGCCTGTTTGGATGCCGAGTAGTTCCTTGAAGATTTTTGGAGGATGGTGCTGCCTCCTGGGCAAGACAATAGCAGGAGCTCCTAATTCCTGCTTTGGCCTGTCTGCATCCCCTTTCTTGGAAATGCAGTAAATACTATGAAGTCCTCTTTCATCTATCAGCTTCACAGGAATTGTTCCCTGTTATGAAATGTTTGGAACATTGGCTGGGCATAGTGGCTTACTCCTGTAATCCTAGCTTTTTTGGGTGGCTGAGTTGAGTGGATCACTTGAGACCAGGAGTTCGCGACCAGCCTAGGCAACATGGTGAAACCCCATCTCTACAAAGAATGCAAAAAACTAGCTAGGCATGGTGGTCCCAGCTACCAGGGAGGATGAGATGGGAAGATCACTTGAGCCCAGGAGGTCGAGGGTGCAGTGAGTCAAGATTACACTACTGTACTCCACTGGGAGATAGAGTGATACCCTGTCTCAAAAAACAAAAACAAACAAATAACCAGTTTGGAACGTTACAAATAAGTGTTCAGGACTCAGTTTCCTACTTATGTGGAACTGTTCTCACTGGGTAGCTTTAGAATGAAAATTTGCTAGGATTTGAGATTATCAAACAAGTATGTCTTGTGTGGGCAGCCATACTCTGATGGTTCAGGTTGGGAACCCCAGCTGTGGCCTCCTTTGCTTTGGTGGCAGTTTTCAATGCCACATGCTGTGGGGACATGTAAATCACTACTGTTGCTAGGTCTCACTGCCTTTACTTATGAACTTGCTGTGTTCTTGTGAATTAACTCCTGTCCCTGTTGGCCAGGTTGGTGTTCAGAAAATGATCTGAGCTGATTATCAAAAAGGGGTTGTTTTTAAACCAAGTGGCTGTATGACAAGTATTTTTCAAAGACTGTTATCAGCCTTCGTAGGACCTCTGAAGGAGCCTGTGACTTCCTCAGTACAATTTAAAAAATAATGCTCTGCATTAGTTATCTTAGATAACTGCTGCTGGTCTTAAATTAGGTTCCCTAGAAGCAGATTCTGAGACCAGGAGTTGGCTGCTGAAGGATTTGGGGGGTGAGCTCTCAGGAGACACCTGTAAGGAAGGAATAAGGCGAGGTTGGGCAGGGGAGAAGCTGACTGGCAAATGTGGTTGCGTCTGAGGTCCCAGCCACTTCTATGGGGAGTGCTGGATGGTTCTTCAGAGCTGTCCCCATTTGAGCAAGGGGCTAGACCTTTGTATGCCTACATTAGCTAGTTGTTGGCAACTGGCCACCCCTTCTGGGGCTATCACTTTGGGTGAGGCTGTGTCCTGCAGCTGGCTGAGGACCTTCCTTGTGAACCATCAGCAGCCGGGAATGGGTGCACTGGCCCTAAAAAGTAAGTCTCGGTGGAGCAGTATAGTGTATACTGTCCCAAAGAATCTTAACTTCTTGAAAAAGAAAAAAACAGTGGGTAGCACCAAACGCCCAGCATATGGCAAGTCCTTGTATATGGAAAGTTAGAAAGTTTGGATCCCTTAGCAAACTGAAGGAAGAGGTTATAACCCCCTTATTGAATATTAAATAAACAGATCTCCAGCTTCTTGGAAGTTTATGATATCCTTGGATAATATTTATACCTGATTATGGTGCAACAGAGCTTAGCTTCTATATTTGTGAAATGGCTGATCCATAATTAAATAATTTTCCTTGAACATGAATTACTGCATGTTCAGAATATTCATCCTATGTGAATATAAATGCCGTTGAATGGATGGTCATAACAAAAGGCAAGCGAGTGAGGCATGCAAACTCAGACTTAGAACCTTCCGGGGACCCTGGGGATGGAGGGCAAATATAGAAGACATAGCTTTGGTTCCCGAATCACCTTATGTGATATCTTAGTCATGGTTGAGGATAATGATTTAGGAGTTAAATTGCCAAAGGATAAGTCAATATGCTTTGGGGGGTAAAAAAAAGAATCAATTTTCTGGCATTTCCAAAAGCCAGTTGCAGTGAACAAATGTCTAAAACTGGCATGGTTCATTGTATAAGTGGGATGAGTAGACAAGGTCAAAGTTATACCTATCTCTTTCCCAACTGCGGATTAAGTCACATCTGCAAAAGGCAACATGGTTTATCTTCTGCATTTTCTACCTTCCAGTAAATGAAGGAGGCAATGGGTTGTGCTCCCCGTCATCTCAGTGGTTTGAGTGTATTGTGGGGACTGGAGGTGGGGAAGCCTGATGACTTCGTCGTGGCGCAGAGCAAAGATGATCAGGGGGTATGTGTACTGACCATGGACTTGGCTCCCCAGTGAGCCCTCTGGACTCTGTGTATTCTTTGCCTTGATCTGCATTGCCACCTGGAAGCTCCTAATGTCAAGTCCTGGAAAATATTACTAACCTGTTTCCATTATGGGTGTAGTGGAAACGTAAGTAGGTCAGTGTTTCTTATTCAGAAACTGAACAGAGTCAAGCTGCCATGGTGACAGGTTCTGTATAAAAACACCCATCTCTGAACCTCTTGGAGAGATATGATGATTTGGTCATTGAATGTGAAGAGGATATCTGCCAGCTGGATTATTGGATTGGCTAGAAATAGGAGATGCAGAAACTAAAAAGCTCTCAAGGTGTCGTCAGATGAGAAGGAAATTAATGTAGCATAGTGATTCTGCTGTAAAGGCTAAAGGTGAGACTCTTGGATATGTGCACTGTTTCTTCCACAGCCCTTGACTTGGATGATCTTTCTCAGTGTGATCTCATGAGTGCTTGGATGATATGACAGTACAAGGACCAGAATGTTTTAACTTTGTGCATGTCTTCCTCTGACTTCTCCATCTTTCTAACATGCCTGCACATGTGCCTTTATCATTGGCATTCTGGAGTTAGGGACATAACCTTTTCTACAGTCTGGATGAGGAATCTCCAACTATGACTTCTCATTGTGACTCACGTCTGCAAAGAATGACTAAAGAAGAGTTTCTTGGCCAGGAAGTGTGTACTATGCAGAGAGAAATAATTGTTGTTGGGAAAGAAACTTTTGAAAAACCAGAATTTAAAAAAGAAAAAAGAAGAATGAAGGAAGTCTATCAAGAAAAGGAAAAACCAGAAGTGATCTGCAGGGTGTTGCCTGGAGATATAGGAAATAAATCAAGGAATGAGAAAAGATAAAATAAAAAACATTGCCGGTTAGGACCGGCTGGGGTCCTAGGAAAGTGAGAGTTCCAGCGGGGCTTGGAAAGCCACTGAAGCCCTCACTCATGCACACGTAACTGCCCCGCCCTCTCCCCTTTTATGGCCCCCATTCACCTGGTGTAGGAGGGTCTGACACTCTCACCAGGGAGGATGCTATTTGGCTGTTTTGAAGGTGAGATATTGAAGCGTGGGAGAGTTTTGCCTCTTTTGTAAGCTGATGTTGCGTAACCTCCCTGAGAGTCAGGACATAGTGGTGAAGGACACAGACTGTGGAGCCAGGCAGATAGGGTGTGACTTAAATGCTGGACCTCAGAAAAGTGGCTTATTGTGAAGGGTTTAATGGAGCATAATGAAGTAAGTGCTCAAAACTGTTGTTATTATAGGCCAAGAGTTATAACTAAATGTGTAAAAAGCACCTTCTTATACTCTCAGGCCAAATGGGCATTTGAACCTGAGTTCAGCTTCAACAGGGAGCTGGACTCTGTCAATGGCCCCATGGGGGAGCTGGGCAGTAATCCAAGGCTGTGGGTGGGGTATTTGAAGCAGCTGCAGGTCCTCGCAAAGGGCTCTGGGTACCCATACATTGTCCTTATGGAGTTTCTGTACTTAAAGCCCCTGATTTTTTAAATGAGCTGCTCCAGCTGGGATGTCTGCACTCATACATGTTAACCTAGAATGGATTCAGGCACTGTTTTAATATTTACATGGATAATGGGTTGCTTTGTTAAGTCATATGTAAATTTTTATTCAGCTCCTAACCATTTCCTGTACACAAGACACTGGACTCATAGGAGTGCAAAATGCAACGGTATTAGGGGATGGTATGGATATGTTATTTGTGCTTTATGACAACTCAGAGTTAGAAACATTACCAGTTTTACAGAGATTACATAATTTGCCCAAGAAAGATCAAACAGAGATTATACATGGACGTTAAGCCACCATGAATTGTAAGACACGTTCCAATATCGGAGATTTTAAATTAGCCTTAAAATTAACAAAATGTGTTAAGTCACAGAGCTTCGGCTCTACCACATACCTGGCTGATTTCAAAGTTTGTGGTTTTTCCCCTCATCACATAGAAGGGCTTGCAATCCTGTCTAACTAGTGAACATAAAACAAGCACAAATAAGAGGACAATTAACATTTGTAAGACTTGAAAGGGCAGCATTAATAGTAACAATAATAGTTGGTGTTTACCACCCACTTACTTTGTGGCAGTGCTTTCATGTGCTTTGTTTTGAATTGTTACAAATACTCGGAGGTGGGCACTACTTTTATATTCTCTCTCTCTCTCTCTCTCTTTTTTTTTTTTTAACAAATGTGAAGACTGAGATAGGTACTCTTATTCCCATCTTCAAATGAGAAAACTGACACAAAGACTAGTTATGTGACCTTGGGAGATCTTCTCCAAGATCACATAGCTAGTATTAAAAGTCAGTTTGCACCATGGTAGTTAAGAGTTCAAGTTTATTTATAATCATGATAGACCTGGTTTGGGTTCCAGAGGAGTGTGGTCTGATAGGCAGGTGCTCAGTGCTCCGGGAGCATCTAACCCAGCCTTGTGGGGGTCTGGAGGGACTCCCAAAATGGACGGCACCTAAACTGAAAAGGCAGGGTCCATCTCCATGGCAAGCCATGGTGCTGCTAAAAATAATCATGGTTGCTCTACGTTACTGATCTCCACTACTAATATGGAGGTCTAAACCTGGCATTAGCTACTAGGAATTGGCTTTATTTATAATTTACATCCTTTCCACTTCCCAAGAGCAACAGAAGAAGTTTAAAAGGAACATTGTAAATTAGACAGTTGCTGAGAATCAGGATGATGGCTACATAAAAGGTCTTGGAAATCCAAAAAAATAGAAAAAAATTATTATTTGATGTCCCGTTGTGTAATGTAAGTCCCTGCAGATGAACAGCTAGGTCTTCTTCCTACAACTTTTATGCTGTGGCATGCAGTCTCAGGTGCTGAGAGAGTTCACACGCTGGCCAGCCAAAGTCTCTGTCACAACTCTATTGCTTGGCTTCTCATGTTCCTCTTAATTCTTTTTACAGAATTAATGATTTTTATCTTGAGTTAATATATTGCTGAAGGATGTGAAGATTGTGTGTCAAGCTGCCATCTTGACATAAAACAGTATTTACAAATGTATGGATATTCTGTCATTAAAAATAAATTTTGACAGATTGTGGTTCATAAGGAGACCCATATTAGAAGACACTGAAAGAGCCTTCAGAACATCGAATCATAATTG
This sequence comes from Cheracebus regulus, assembly GCA_963574635.1. NCBI lineage: Eukaryota > Metazoa > Chordata > Mammalia > Primates > Pitheciidae > Cheracebus > Cheracebus regulus. The sequence goes on along the minus strand of CAUYQU010094014.1, from coordinate 22,132 downwards.
CTGAGTAGCAGATTGCGTTCCAGGTCTGTGTCTGCCCCTTCAAGAACATCTGACTCCCAGTTTCCTCATCTTTAAAACAAGGGAGTTGGGTTAGATATTCCCAGATTTCTTGAGCTCTAAAATTTGTTTAATTCAAACATTTCTAATCAATTCCAACACAGCGTTTGTTCTAACTAATTCATTAGGGTGCCTGCCTAACACCAAATGTTGAATTTGTTGGTCTCCGAGTTCTGTTGTCAATGAATTGAAATGGGTGTTATATTTTAAATTCTGATTGTCCACAGATCTCATGTCAAAGAGAATGTATTGCAGGCATTTCTCCTACTTGTCTTTTGAATAGAGAAACTTAGTGTTAATGAAGAGAATTGAACCACTTATCAGTTTAGGGGTCAAGAAGTCTTTTGGCTGCAATAATCCCTAACAGTTGACCCCAGAGCCACCATCCAGCCACGTTGTCCTGAACTGAAGTCAGGAATGCTGACACTGGATCAAAGGACAACTGTTTTGGTTACTTTGATAGAGGTCCTGCTGCAATGGAACTTTGAGGGTGGGACTAAGGAACAGGCAGGGCTGAGGATGGGAGAGAAAAATTGTATTCACTCTTATGTACCAGAGGTGGAATTCTAGTTGGGATTCCAAATCCATGTTTCTCAGGGAAAAAGGCTCTTCTTTTTTCCTCTGGTTCAAGACCATCTGATAACTGAACTTAACCCCTTTGATAACTCTGAACTTAAGTTAAAGGAAACATTATTCAATGATACTTGTTAAAGTATGGGAACAAAGACTTTATTCAGGATCATTGCTACAGGGCTTTGCAGTGGGGGAGAGAGATTGGGTTCAACTCTGAATCTTGCATGGACAAGTGGGCATTTATAGCCAAGGAGCTGGGTGGGAGTCAGTGGATGGAAAAATACCTAGAGGAAACATTGGGGTAAGGGGGATTCTGGCTAAACTAACCTAACAGGATTCTTGCTGAAGATAGGCGAGAGTGATCAGACACCTGGGGTATGGTGGAGGATGTGGAAACTGATCAGATATTGAGAGTGGGAGATTCTTACTAAACTGACTTAGCAGGGTTCTTTGCTAAACTTGGATTTTACAAGGAAGTGCACGCAGGGCCTAGGAGAAGATTTATGAGCCTGACTAAAGTTTGGCCAAGAAAAGGATCTTTGGCACATAACTCATTTGATAACTTAACTCATTGCCAGATGACCCCAGACAATGCGTAGTCTGGGGATAGAGGGTGATTGAAAATAAAGACGAACTCAAGCTTAGGATGACATGAAGAGAGTGAAACTACAAGTCTGATCTGTCCTGCAGGCCCTCAACAATGCCATCTCTGTCACCACTCAGTCCAGCTGGGCTGGGATGGTGCTCACCCGCACTCTGGATGAATGCTGTTTTGTGCCCTGCTGTGTTTGTTCTTCTGCAGCCCTTTCTGGCTTACCGATAGGTTGCCCCCGCCCCGCAGAAGGCAAGAGTGCCCAGTGAAGCTTTCTCTGTGGATGGGACTAATACACACCATGACATGTTTTGGGAAAGTCCCTGCTGCTGGATGAGTTCTTCAGTAGCTTTGAAGTTATGTGGCTGACCCTGTAGGAGTAATTGATTTCTTGTGAATGATGACCTGTGAATTAAATAGGAAGCATTCTTGTCTACAAAAAAAAATTTTTTTAATTTTACTTTAAGTTCTGGGGTACATGTGCAGGTCTTGCAGGATCATTACATAGGTATACTCATGCCATGATGGTTTGCTGCCTCCATCCCCCGTCCTAATGTTATCCCTCCCTAATCTCCCCGTTCCTATGATCCCTCGCCTAGCCCCCAACCCTCCAACAGACCCCAGTGTGTGATGTCTACAAAATGTATCTCCAGTGATAAGGAAAAGACTGCCACGGAAGCTCATCAATGTTCAGGGACTCTGCATTCACAAGTGCAGGGAGTGCCATTCACACCATTCATGTGGTCCTGATTCAATCCTCTTGTAATTCCTTATACCTCTTAGAACATTTTGGGTGATCCTCTGTTAGAACAGGCAGATGGAGTTGAACTGGCTGCAGCCAACGATCAAATTGTTCCTCAAGTATTCCTACTTTTCCTCCTTCCTCTTTATCTTCCAATTGAGTAACTAGATGCTTTCTGAATTATATGTGTTATTTAAATAACGAATTCAAGAGACAGTTTATAAGTAACTCCTGCTAAGTGCCTTGGGTAAACCTCCTGTCTCACAGAATTGAGCAGGGCAGAAAATGGAATGCCAGTGTTTCAACCAAGTTTAATTTGATACCAGGGGCTGCTTGGCAGCACCCATCTGGTTAACACTTAGTGTTCAGATGTATATTACGGTAAATGGCTTAAAACTGGCAACTTCTAGGCATTAGCTCACAATCCTGTTAAGATTCCTGTTAAGCCCTGGGGATAATGCACAGCCTGGTATAATCAAGTAAATTGTAGCAGTTACACCCATCCCAACAAAAATGTTTTTAACTAATTATTCCTAACTTAAATTTTGCCATCCGCCAGATTTATCAGCCATTTAAATGAAGCTGTTCCCTCCATTTAAAGCAGTTGCTTTCTGAAGATTTGTATTTCTTTGGTAAAGAGATATATGGTAGGAGGAAATGATTTGGAATTTAGAAGTGCTCACCGCAGGGTTCTTATTCAGTATTTTTATCAGTGACTGGGAGTTGCAGTTGAAACCAGGCTGGAAGAGACAACCAATGACAGTGAAAATCCAGAAAATCATCTGTACAAAAGATGACATGGTAAACTGAAGCTGATAATACTTTAAGTAACAAAGCTATATGGCACGTGGTGATGTACATGAAAAAAAATCAACTACAAACTGGTATGACTTGGTTTGGTAAAAACTTCCTGAGATTTGTAGTTCAGCAGAAGCCAAATTTGTGATATTGCTGCAAATGAGAAGTTCATCTAACCATGTGTAGCAGATTTAATGCAAGTTAGTGTCCAGTTTCTGGAGAGAATGGTCCCTTTGTGCACCGTGTTGGAGATTCTACATCTGGAGTCTTGTGCTCGACTCCATACACTTTAAGAGGAATGTTGCCAGTGTTGGAGTGTGCAGATCGTGCTGGCCAGAGGTCTGGAAATTGTGTCCTCTTGGGAGTGTTTTGAAGAATTGGGGCTGTGATGTCCTAGGAAGTTAAGGGAGATAAGGCTGCTATTATAAAACATTTCCCTGGTTGCCAAGCAGAAGGAATAGGCTTGTATTTTTTGATCCCTGAGGACAGACCTCACATGGCAACCGAGCCTGGGGTGGTGAGTGCATTCTTGTTCGTTCATGGAAGGCAGGCCCTTCCAGTAACCAAATGAGCCAAGCTGTTGACAGGAGGTGGCAAGATTTATGGAGGTGCTTCAGAAAATATTCGAGCTTTCAGCCTAGATGTTGGCTCAGGTCCCCTTCAACAGTAAGATTCTACGGTTTCGTAAAATAGAACCCCTGCTTCTTTTCAAAAATTATTTTCTTCAGAGAGATAGAATGGTGGAAGAAAGGCGCTCTTTGCTGTGGCACAGATAATAGAAAGTACAATAACTGCTTTTTTCTGATGAAAGCTGAAATGCTCTGGAAATTTCTCTAAATGTGGCTTTTCTTGTTCCTTATTTTCTGCAGATCCTGCCAGGACTATAGATTCCTTATTCCTTTATTTGATTCGGTGTTTCACTGGAGTGGGCTAAATAACAGTGATTATTATATGCAAAAAAGGTTGCTACAGTTTCCCCCCCCCCCCCATATGAAAGCTAAGCCTTGTTTTCCTCTTCTTGGCAGAAATTGTGCTTTTCTCTGGAGGAAATCATAAATCAGGATTGAAAGCAAAAGCTATTTTGACCCAACTCTTCCCCTTTTCTCTATGGAGTAACAATCACTTGGTGAGGAAGCAGCACGGCAGAGACAGATGATGAGAATTAACTTCTTTTATCTGTTAACAAGCTCAGCTTTTCATTGACTCAAATCCTTTTAAGAAATATTATTTTTTGGAAAAAAGCCCCCATTTTATGTTAATTTTTCTGATCTTATTGACAAATATGTTTATTATTCTTTAAGCAAGTTGGGCACCATTTTACATAAAATTATAGCTTAAATTATAGCCTTATGATTGAAAGAGACTTTGCATAAAAAAGCAATTACATATTTGTCAATGTTAAACATAGATGCAGTGTTTAGAACTTAAACTGTGAAGTTTAAGTTAAATTATGAGTAATGAATACAGAATATTTTGGAATTAGCAGTTAGCCTACTGAATAAAGCTGCTTCCTGAATACATCTATTGCTTTTGAAGTCAAGTATTTTCTCGGCGTAACAACAGGCCAGTTTTGAGTAATCTTGTTGTGGTTGATATTGCTAGTTTCAAAATCTGCTGGAGAAATCAAAGCTCCAGTGTAGATTTCTGACTTCCCACATGCCTAACTGTAAGATTTCTGCCATATAGATGGCTAATATTATTTTCCATAGCCACCTGGGAGTAACAAAGAGCATTAACATTCGTTACTGCATGTTAATGAAACACAAAGACATTGAAAATAAATATTGTATGACCTGGATCTTTAGCAATGTTTCTATTCTTTGCCAGTGATAACATTTGTCATCATAGAGTGAAAAACCAGTTTTGGGCGTCACCAAACAGGAGCTATCATGGTAATACCCAGAAAACGTGACAAAAGTCTAACTGTTGTGGGCTTAGCTTGCACTGTTAGTTTCGCAGTTTTTTGCAACATTTGATATGAGGTTGGGCTTATAGGAATCAGGAATTCATGATGGAGCCTCATGTTTATTGCTTCTTGGTCCCCATTGGGAAAGTTGTCAGTTACTGAGGGAACAGGAAATTTCCACTGTGCTTTGCTGCTGGCAATCTGGATTTGTGTTGTTTTAGAAAAAAAGTTTTCCTGGTGTAAGCTACTTTTAAGTCAACATACCCCTAATATTCAAGCGTTGACCAGGAGAGACCAAGTTAGAAGATTATCTCTCAGAATTACTAACAAGTCATCTCACCTGTCTGCTTTAGTTTCAAACAGGTTAATCCTTGGAATTGCTGGGAGCTAATAAATTAATATATGTAGACCTATACTTTTAAGAGGAGTGATTATTGTACATTTGCTCAAACATATATGTTTGAAGGGAAGGAGAGAAGGGACTTAAGCTTCCTAAAATCTCAATAAAGTCCCCCCTCCCCTTAAAAAAAAACCTCAAAATCTTGAAATTGGTCTTACTGATATGTCTAAGTGGCTTGGATTTTGCTTAACTTCAAAATCTGAAATTGCATTGAGGATTATTTGAAAACCCTTTATGACTGGTTTCCATATGTATTTTATGAAAGAGAAGGGGGTGTCTGCTTTAGAAATCTCTTCACGGCTTGATTTATTTTGAAATTAATGAAGGACAAGGTTTTCTCTCCTGCTGGCCTTTTTTGTATCAAACTAAAGTTTTTAGGAGTAACATCTTGGTAACAATACTTAACTTTTAATCCGAAAAATTAAAAATGTGGTGTTTGTTTCCCAGGAACCCAAAAAGTCTATAGAATGATATTTAATATAGATGTTGGCATGGGTACATTTATAACATAAAAGAACTCTGTCTTTTGAACATCAGCTTCTATACTCATGTAATTTTTACCTTTAGGTCAGGTCATGAAGGGTCTCCAGCACTGTTGGCATCGTACATTTTGTCTATTTAAGTGCTAAATGCCTCCCTATAGGGGTTTTCTATGGAAAGTGGGTGATGCAGATTTATTGGGGGCAAACCTGGAATTACTGGAATGTGAACTTTCTTCTTATATTTTCAAGTACTCAGGAAAATTCTCAGTCCCTTAGATTGAAATAGATTCTCTAGTTTTGTTTCCTGATAATCTTGAGAGCAGATCACTCGGTTGTCTAAGGGATCCTATTTGAAGCTCTATTCCTTTATTTCCAAGAGTCAGTTCTTTTCTTCAACATAGGCTTATCATACTCCACATGACTTTGGGTATATGTATAAAGTGTATGTGGTTCTTAGGATTTTTGTAATGCAGTGGGTATATTTGAGTGGAAGTGGACTAGAAATATTTTGGAAAACAATTACTAGGCATTTTATTGTTTACGAATGCTTTATTAGTATGCTCACATATTCTCTTTCTTATACCTTTTTCTTTTCCCTAAAGACCTTCTGGGTTTTGTTTTATTTTAAGATTATTTGGTGCTTGAAATCTGTAACTATGATTTTGAATGAACAGGGCTACTTCCAGTAATTAGATTATATAATGAAGATTAAAAAGTACTTATTATCATTTTATCTCCTGCCCTTGCCACAATGGGAGCAGTCCAGAAAGGTAAGACTATGTGTAATTACATAGTATTGTACACACACACACACACACACACAAAACACACGATACAATATATAGGTTAGGAAATATCTTACTCCTTTGACAGCACTGAAGAAAATAGTTTATGTATATATACTCTTCCTTCATGCTCCCACCTCCCCATCAACACACGCACACACACACATATACACACGCTGCCTAGAGTTGCATAAATTATAAATTATGTGTATGTTTGATCTTCTGCAAAGTCGAAGCATAAAGGATGCTGCTCAAATGCACTGTATAGCCCCAATTTGTAAGTTGTGTTATTGCAAAGCCTTATTAGCATGCAGAGCCTAATTAGTTTAAACTTACTTAGCCTAAATTTGCCATTAACCTATTTTTCTGGATGTAAATCATAGCCATAACAGTGATTTTCTTCTTCTTTTTATTTATTTGTAGAGACAGAATCTTGCTCTGTTACCCAGGCTGGAGTGCAGTGGCGTGACCACACTCACTGTAGCCTTGAAGTTTGGGGCTCAGGTGATCATCCCATCTTAGCCTCCCAACTATAATAGCTGGGACTACAGACATGTGCTACCACACCTGGCTAAGCTTTTTATTTTTTATTTTTGTAGAAATGGGGCCTCACCATGTTGCCCAGGCTGGTCTCAAGCTCCTGGCCTCAAGCGATCCTCCTGCCTTAGCCTCCCAAAGTGCTGGGTTTACAGGCATTAGCTACCACACCAGGCCCATCATAGTGATTTTTTAACATCAATGAGTATGTATGACATTCTCATCAGTGCTAAATACTGCTGTCAGCTGTATTCACTTAATTCTTTATTTACAAAACAACTTTTTAACTAGAAGATTTTCTTATGCTTCCTAAGTTTTGAGGAATGTAATGGTTCAAGGGGAAAAAAAGCCAACCCAATCACACAGTACCAAAGCTCTCTGTGATTTTACAATTGGATCATAAGGATACCTGTGGTATTTGAAAACCTAATTATAGTTATACCTCTTGGCATAATTATAAGCTCCTCTCCTTCCAGACACAAAAATTAAACGGTGGAATTTTTATGTACATACATAACACCAATGTAGAATAAACCCTGCTATTTCTCTACATGAGAAATAAATGTAATTGGGCTAAGTTGACATTTTCTGGAGAGGAAACATAGGCCAGAAGATGCTAAAGCTGTTTCTTTCTCCCCCCAGAAAACAAAACACTATAATTGTCATTTGAATTAGAATGTACTATGCCAGGGACTGAGGCTTTCTTTAATGATAAAATATGGTCTATGTAATGTTCTTCTGTGGAGAGAATTTGTGTTGACAGGTAAATATCACACATGTACAACTTTACTCAAATCTTTTTAAAACGTACACCCGGCAGTTTTGTCTTTGTGTAAAATATATTACTGCTTTTTCATCTTTGAAACACCAAGGTTTTCCCCTTTGTTCTCAGATAGCAGTCAGTAATCCTGCACTTTAAATTCAAATTATTGGCTGGCTTAGATCCTGACTGAAAAATTGGAGAGGAATAAAGGATCATGGATTTGCCTGAGGAGAGATGAGTTCACAAAAACCTCAGGAATGAATTAAATGCAAAATGAGTCTCTTTCTTTTGGTGGTTTGGATTTGGGGTTCTTTGTAGCAAAACCTCATGGATTCTATCAGTTGGGATTTTGGAAATTAAATTATGTGGGACTAGTATTGTCTTTGAGAGAGACTTGTTGAGGACAGGCTGAAGAGGAAAAGCTCAGGTACAACACACGATTTACATCCAGTACAAGTTGTAAATTATTAGCATATTTTGGCTGTTCCTCAAAGCAGGCCTGGTTGCATCTGTGCTTAGAAGTAGAACTCATAGAGGACCACATTTTGGGTTCTTCCTGTGAACTCGGTACTGTGTGAGTGGGTTACTTACATCAGCACAGCCACCTGAGTTGAGTATTATGACTTCTATTTTAAGATGGTTAGATACAGACTGAGAGGGCTTGGGCAGTTTGAAAGGGCACAAAGTCAGGATCTAAATCCAGCCCTCCTGGTCCAAAGGTTTATCCTTGTGATCCTGACTGTTCTACCCCACAGCAGCTGCTGTTAGCTTTATTTCTCTGTACTTGAAAACTAACTTAATATCCTATGTACTAAAACTTTTAATAACATGTAAAACTGGAAAACAAAAGTTCACAAATCATCACCTCCCCTGAAGAGATGATTTCTGCTAGATTTTGTGTGTTGTGGAGGAATATTTTTCCTCTAACCTCTTAAGATCCTGTGGGCCTGAGAATTAAAACAATAAAAGACAGAATATCAGCAGAGAAAAGTTTGTAAGAAGCTCGCCAACTGGTTAAAGCCAGAGGCATGTATACCTAACATAGTAGGGTATATGGAGGGAATAGTGAGGAGGGAGAAAAGGGCTCTGGGAGGAACCGCTGGGTTTCTTTGGGGAAGAGGAAGGGGTTTTTAGAGATAAGCAAGTTTGTTCTTGCAATTGTGAGAGGTCTTTTGGTCTTTCTGCCTTCCTGGTGGTCACGAAGCTCCCTGGAGAGGGATTTATGGTAGGTTTACTCGGGTAAAGGCCACCTGAAGAGGAAAATCATTTTAAGTTTCTGCTTCTAGTCCGGTAAAGGAAACTCCAAGAAAGCTGCTTGTTGTATCTGTTGACTCTCAAATATCTTTAGCTTAAAATAATCATTATAACAACTTTGAGGTTCTCAGTGGGTCTCTATAGGTGTTTTGCACTTCTGTTTTGTATCATGGATAAAATATGCCATTTTCCTTGCCCTTAGAACCCTCCGACGGTGTCTCTTCTCCCTCAAAAGGAAATCAGTCTTCAAAATGGCACAGAAATCATGCATCGTCTCTCATCTCCAGCTTCTCTGACCTCTCCGGATCATCTCAGCCTTGTTCAGTTTCCTCCGGCCACAGCTGCCTCCTTTCGTTTCCGTAGTTCTCCAAGCACTTCCCTCCTCCTGGACATTTGGACTTGCTCTTCCCTCTGCTTGGGATGCTTTCCCCCAGAGAGCTGCAGAGCGCACTCATTTCCTTCACAGCCTTCCCTGACTAGCTTATATAAAGTAACAACCCAGGCTGGGGAACACAGTGATAGCTCATCTTTCTAAAAAAATAAAAAGTAACTGCTGTGGTAGTGCATGCCTGTAGTCTCAGCTACTTGGGAGGTTGAAGTAGGATGCTCACTTGAGCCCAGGAGTCGGAGGATGCAGTGAGCTACGATTGCCAGTGCACTCCAGCCTGGGCAACAGAGTGGTACCCTGTCTCAATCAATCAATCAGTTAATCAGTCAACAAAATGAACTGACAACACTACTCTCTGAGCTCTCTTTTTTCCAACTCTCCTTTGTTCTTTCCATGGTATCGCTGTCTCTTGTGTTTTCACTTGTTTGTTTATTTGCTGTTCCTAGGCAGTGGCTTTGTTTTGTTTATTGTTATATCCTCAGCAACTAGATGAGTGTCTGGCACATAGAAGATGCTCCATAAATATTTGTTGAATAAAAGAAAGAAATGAAAATGTGTAAAATGTACACAGACATGTCTGTGCAAAGACATGCATGATATCATACATGATATTGTACAGCCTGCTTTGCATTATATCAGGACTAATATTACATTGTATGGCTATTTTGTAATTTTTTTAATTATTAAGACTCTTGACAGTGTATATTGCTAAAAATTATTGAGATTTCATTGGAGCTACATGACTTGTTAACCTGGGCTTGTCCTATAAATGTTAGTTGGCTATGATTTTATTTTTTTCTTTATCTTTAATTTACAAAGACAGTTGCTAAGCTGTTAGCAACTTTAAACATTGATATTCCCTACTCCCATTACTACAAAGTTACTCTTTTTAAAAGTCATAATTGTGCCATCTTTTAGAAATTTCAAAGAAAATGAACTTTTTAGACTAAAACTGAGTTTAATTCTTATTTTTCCAGCTCTTGTGTTCCTGGGCAAATTATTTGATTTCTGAACCACAATTTTGTTGATTATTAAGATGGTTATGATAATATTTAGCAGAGTCATTTGCAAGTTTAATTAAAATAATTCATATAAAAGCAGTGCCAGTTCATGATTCTGCCCTGAAAAGTAACTGCCAGGCAGATTAGATATATACCTCAGAATATAAATGGAGATGTCTCCCCACACTGCCTGTCTTCTGGTTGCTCAAATGCTAATCTAGGCACTATTGGGAATGAACTTTGCAGATGGAATTAAGGTTACTAATCAGCTAAACTTAGGATGGGGATAATTTTTTGAATGACCTAAGTGGGCCATATGTAAGTAATTACATTAGCTTTTAAAAGAGAAAAGACTTACACAGTAAGAGGAGACTCCACCTGTCATTGCTGCCTTTGAAGGGGCCATAAGCCAAGGAATGCAGGTGATCCCTTGAAATTGAGAACAACTCCCACAGCCAGCAAGGAAATGATGATAAAGCCTCAAGTTCCCCCTTCATGGATCCTGGTGGCACTACTCTCTCCTTATTGTCTTTCCCCAGAGCTGCCAGGTTGTCAGTCGGGGTGTAACTTTACAGAATTATTCCCTGCATTTAATATGTCATTGTGCATGTGTGTGTGTGTGTGTGTGTGTGTGTGTGTGTGTGTGTGTGTTTATATAACATAAAGGGACTTAAGAATATGCAGACCCCAAAGACTCAGCACTGGGCAAGTCAGCCATGAACACTTCCTTTTTACATGCATTTGGCCAGTAAGACAGTGAGAAATGACTGAACTTTGAACTTTTGATCTCCTTTCTTCTTCAAAACTTGAGATCATATATACAGCCCTCTACATATAAGAAGAATGAGTGTACTTTTTATCTCCAAAATCATATGTAAAGATATTTGAAAGGGAGTCAAGTGTGTAGTTTAGAAATAGCCTTCTTAAGCATTCACATAGCTCCTTTCATAAAATAAAATTCTCTGAGCCCTTTTCATTATGATTTACCAAATGTGGTCTTGTTTTCACTGTTGTTTAAAGAAAATTCTTTTCTAGTTGATTTCTGGAAGTTGAATGGCAGGGAGATGAAGGTACCTTAAAGGTAAATTTCTGCATGACTTTTCCCTCTTGAGCTAATTATACATGCTTTCACTTTTCTCCAGCAGTCTCCAAATTCATCTTCCCTCTGGCCTTTGATGTGTGCCTGTCACCTAATATTTTTATGCAGATAATATTTTCAAGTTCCTGCCAGAAGAATTCCAGGGAAAACCTTCTCATCTTGCTTTCTAGGTCTCTCTCGCCTCTCTCCTTCCCTCTTCCTAATCTGCCATTTCTTCTCATGACATCCCCTCTTATTGTCTCAGGCTGCCAGCCCCTTTGACTCCCCGTCAAGGCCAGGTGCTGGCCAGTCGCCTCACTGAGGTCCCTGCTAGCCCCCAGAACCCTTTGTCTTCCTGTCTTATGCTGTGACTGCCCTGTGACTGCTGCTTCCAGGCTATAGGGTGCTACTAGGCAAAATGATGAATCACTGCCATCTCTTTAGCAGACTCATTAATAGACGGCAGCCCTTTGATTCTTCATCTCCTGTTGACTTCCTGACCCATTTCCTTCAATAGCTCTTACAATGTTTTTTACACAGTTTTAAAGTCCCAGTCTGTAGTCTCCACTCAATTCTCTAAGGATGACATCACCACCTTATTTTATTGAGAAGATTTGGGTCAGGAGACACAATTCAAATGTCAACAGGGGCCTTCGGAATTATTGAAATGAAAAGGGTGATCGGCAGGGGCTGTTGTAGACTTGCAGGATGCTGGCCGTGCCCGCAGAGGGGCAGCACTGATGGGGGTCCTGGGGAAGCTGGGCTCAGTATTGCCCCATCTTCTGTTTTCTCTAGAAAAATTCAGTATCTGGTTTGCTAGGTGAAATCTCTACATGTTCAAGTCCCAGTTTTGGAAATACTGTGTGGACTAGAACAAAACTGATCTGGCAGCTAGTTGTCTTGATTCTAGGGCGTCTCCTGCTTTTTCACCTCATCATATTTCTCTATATTCATTTGCCAGCATTTCTTTGACTCCGAGGTCACTTCTTTTCCTTCCTGTCTCACGTGTCCAGTTGTTTTCCCTCCACCTTTTATCTGCATAAAAACATTCAGGATGTCCCCTTCCTAAGCACATAGCTAATAACTCCTCCTTCTGTGCTCTTGCCTGTGTCCCAGTGTCTGGTGTTTTCTCTGTTCTTTCATACTGAGTTTATAAACAGTGGAGGAGTCTACGTTCATTGCTCTTACTTCTTCACTCCTTTTAACACCTACAATCATTTGTCTTTATGACTTCTCTGAAGCTCTCTCATTCTCTGGATCCTGTGACTGTACTAATCCAAATTTTCCTCTCTGAATGCTACTTTGCCATCTCTTTTCACCAGTTCATCTTGCTACATCCTAAACATGTTATTTCTCCATCTTACTCACTTTTCCTTCATAAATAGCCCCCATAACTACCCTTAATTTTAAGTTATTTTTCCCACCTGGTTTTTCCTAGTATTTCGTCTGCCTATCTCATGTGACAGCTACCATATTATGTTAAATTACATTATAGGTCATTAATATGCCTTTCCAAATGGATCATGATTTTTTTTCCCCCAGAAAGAGACTTTTCCTTATTATTAAGTTTTTTTTCTGTCCCCCACAGCATGTAGCCCAGTGGTAGGTATCAAATACATTTTTTAAATGATAACTTTCACAGTATTAGTAATCAAAACACAAGACCATAGGATACCTCTGACACCACCACCTCCAAGCCCAGCAGATTAGAACTTATGAAGGTTTTTGTGCTACATACTAGGCTTGGCCCATGATAGTCAAAGAAAAAAAACTTTGCCTCTCACTTAAATGCTTCTTCCACAGAAGATTAGCTCCATGATTGTATTCCAGGACAGCTGACTCCATCTGCTATTTGCAAAATATGGAAGATATATTATCACATAGCAGGGGTGGGTTTTCTTCAGAAGTACTGTTACAGACAGAAATTGTTAAAAACTCAAGTAAATCAAAAGTTTTTAGGGTAAAACCCCATTTAGAATAGTGATGGGGGCAGCGGTGAAGAAAAGAAGTAGTTCCTCAAAGTTAAGCTTTAGTTTTGAGGAGGAGATTTTAACTTTTAATTATGGATAACAACTACTAAAAATGGATAATAAGACTTTTTGGGGTGTGGGTGAGGGTTTATTGTTTGCCAAGCTCTTTAGGTGAATTACATCACTTAATTCTCACATAGTAAGTGTGAATTATGGAATCTCCATTTTATAGATAAGGACCCTGAAGCAGAGACAAGTTAAGTCAGCTTGTTTAAGGCCACACAGTCAGCGAGTAGTGGAGCTGGGATTCAGCCAAATCCCAGAGCGCATCCTACTGACCTCTCTGTACCAGAACAGGGAGATGAGGAGGGAAAGAAAGGATCAGTCTGGAACATCTGTTTCCTACCCCTGTTCCTGGGATCTAAATACTGCTTTATAATAAGTCTGTTTCTGCCCCAAAGACAATTTTGTGGCACCTTTGCACATTGTCCTTCAATTTACCTTCCATATTACTCAGTGTTAGTAGACGAGGAAAGCACACTGGTTTTGTTCTGTCTGATCTATATCAATAAAGGGCAGAATATCAATAAGGAAAAATTAACCAATCTGAATTTTAAAGGTGAACTAGAATATGTTAAGTTGTGCCTGCAAGTACAGTGCAGTCCATGGGATACTCTACAGGCCCTGTAACTCAGTTTTTTCAATGAATAACTTGGAAGGAAAAATAAAGAAGATGAAGAAAGAACCTATAGATTAAAACATTAAAGATCTATCAGCCAACCACAGTGGTGGGTCCTGATGAAACCCTAATTTAAACAGATGGTTTTTAGATACAACTTTAATAAGACAATTGGGAATGTGATCACTGACTAGAAATGTGTGATGCTGGCATAGAAATTCCTCTCCCTAACTATAGGAATTATTGCTAATTTGAGGGATATGATAATAGTCTTACAATTATCTTTTAGACACATGTACTAAAATATTCATGGAAGAAATGGATTTCTTGGATTTGCTGTAAGATAATATGGGAGTGTGGGAGGTGGGAGGATAAATGGAACCAGATTGGCTTAAGTGGTGATTGTTGAAGCTGGCTATGGGTACTTGGCATTTTGTTGTATTAATCTACTTATGTTAGTACATCTTTGACATTTTCCATAATGAAAATTTCTAGAAATTAAAAGTAAACTGGTAAATCCAACTTAAACAATAAATTATTTTAAAACTTAAAATACTTAAGGTATTTTAAAATCTGAAAGGGTTGTTTAGTCCCAGTGAAGTTTAATCCTGGCTCAATGTTCAGATCAAGTAGATATTGTCAGGATACTGATTGAAACCCAAGGTAAGTTTATATTCCATATCACTATGGAGACATTCTGGACTTAAAAAACATGTAAGAGATGGGGTCTTGCTATGTTGCCCAGGCTGGCCTCAAACTCCTGGGCTCAAGCAACCCTCCTGCCTTAACCTCCCTCCTGCCTTAACCTCCCAAAAGGTACTGCTGTATTCTTTTTTTGTGTTAGTTGACTACTTAAAATTAAGGTTTGCAGAAGAGAATGTTCTTTTTCTAGAATGTCTTGATACATTAAGTTGTTTAGGATAGTGTGCTTAATTACAAGAAGTCTCTCCTCCTTATCCCCACATGTTCATCCTCACCTCAATTATTCTGGTGCATATATCTACATTTTTTTTCCCAAGTAGGTGGGATTGTGGGCTCTCAACATGGTGCACAGCCAGACTTTTTAATTTTTAAGGGCGCTGGGAAAAGAATAAAGTTTGCCTTTAATCTAACTCATATTTTCTCTTAAGGGAAGACATGGCATGGACCCATAGTAGCCTCAAAAAGCCACAGCCCTTGTTGGTGTTGTGAAGAAGGGTCATGGGATCTCATAGGAAAGAGAAGTCTTCGGTAACGCTGGTCAGAGAGTTAGGCAAATGTAGCCACAGTAGTCTTATAAGTTATTTTTTCATGTTTTCTGGGTTATTAGGGAGATTTTGTTCTTAATCTCAAAAAGTACTGCTGTACTCTTTTTTGTATTAGTTCACTACTTAAACTCAAGGTTTGCGGGAGAGAATGTTCTTTCTCTAGAATGTCTTGATACACTAAGTTGTTTAGGATAGTGTGCTTAATTACTGATTTCTGTAGAAGTTAAGAATGCCAGTGTTACATCTTTCGCCAAGCGCATCTCTTTCAGCTTCCAACTGTGTAAGGATGAGGGGTGGAAGTCGGGGGGCCTAGTTTTGCTTTGGAAGCAGATATGATGCCAGGATGTTCTCACATACTGAGGGATTGTGGGTGTGGTGGGTCACTTAACAGAGCCGGCTTCCCTAGCCAGCCTTCTCTTTTCATCCTCTCCCGGACTTCTCCCATCTTTTAGACCCTTCCTTCCTAAAATTATTTAATGGCTTTGCTTCCATGACCTGTGTTCTCTCCCAGTGCACTTATCAAAAACCCATCTTGCTGCTGACCACTTTTAAACAGATGAAGTTCAACCATGCACGAACACAGGGCTCTTTACTGAACTCTTGGACTTATTTTTCCAACTACATTGTGTATGTATTCACCAAGAGGTTCCTTAGGCTTTTTGAACTCAAATGTGATAAAGATTTAATTATGCACCCCCCCACCGCCACTTTATTTTATGTCTTCTGAATTCTCTGTGACCATAGAGAAACAAGTCAGAAACCACAGAGTCATAGAATCATCAGTGACGTCTGCTCCTTCACGCCCCAACTGAATCCCCTAAATGCTTTTCTCAGTTTTCCTCCTCTTCCCTGCATTTTCACTGCTAGTTCATGGCCCTGAAACCATAATTGCATTCCTGCCTCCAAATTCATCCTCTGATGTGGTCTCCGGAACGTTCTTTTTGAAATTCAAATTTGATGTTGATTTTATTCCCACTCTAAAGCCTTCTGCAGTGGGCTCTGAACCATTTTCATCAGGATAGTGCTGTCATCAAACTTGTGAGCATCTCCTTCAGTATGTGTCTTTATTATAAAATATACATTATTGCACTGATATATTAAATATCATAAACACACATGTAAAATAGAAGTCTCTTATTATCTTTCATATAACAGAAATAGTTAGGATGGCGGACTATGCCTTCAGGTCTGACTGCTGAATGCTTTCCTACCCACTGGGCCTCTGTTAAGAAGTCTCTCCTCCTTATCCCCACATGTTCCTCCTCACCTCAATCATTCTGGTGTATATATATGTATGTGTGTATATATATATATATTTTTTTTTTCCCAAGACAAAGTCTTGCTTTGTTGCCCAGGCTGGAGTGCAATGGCACAATCTTGGCTCACTGCAACCTCCACCTCCTGGGTTCAAGCAACTCTCCTGCCTCAGCCTCATGAGTACCTGGGACTACAGGCACCTGCCACCATGCTCAGCTAATTTTTTATACTTTTAGTAGAGACGGGGGTTTAGATTGTTTAGATTACATATTTAGATTGTTTCTATTTTTTTATTGTAAATATTATAACATTGTTGTGAAAAGAGCATATATTTTTCTTTGCTCATTTGTCCAGGTTTTCCTTGTAAGCTTAATAAATGTAGAATGCTGGGCCAAAGGCTATTATATTTTTTGGGCTTTTGATGAGCATTGTCAATTGCCAATTTACTTACCAAAAAAGCGTCTATCAGTCTGGTCCGCAGTAAAGTGAGAGGGGAAATGCGGGAGGAGATGAACCCACCAATCCATTTTTTTCCTTAAACACACGTGATACAGAGATCATGGTTCTAATCGACAACGAAAATGTGCCAATTCCATGTGGGGCATTTTAAGGGAAAGAGGGTTTACTGTTTTTGCTAGGTCAGTAATGATAGAGTTAATAATGGGCCAACCCACTTTTCAGACCTATGATGACCTCACTGGGGTATGTTAGTTCCTGGAGTTCTACTGACATGATAAAATGTATACCGGTGGGCTGAAGTCATTGTTTTTATTCAATCCCTATACAAATTTCATATTAGTTCAGAATGCCCTTTCATAATGCTTGTGGGATCTGAGTGGTTTGCATATTTTTTGAGTTATATTTGCAGTAACATATCAGTTAATGATTTAGTGGAAGTGCTTGATTTTATGGGATTTCTTGGGTATGGATGCCCAAATTTTGAGAGTGGTGCAGTCATTTCTCCCATGTTTTCAAAAGGGATAGAACATATTTCAGGACATTTATAGAATGCTTTTTTCTCTGAGGACATGACGACTGACTATAATCAGCAATCTCTGATTTCTACTCTGATGCTACCCTATTGCTTCAAGAAGTGTGCAAATAATGGGAACATCTACTCTAAAGTTCTTGCACCAAACTGAATTGAAACCCACTGTATAAAGATATTGTTATGTAATTTTTATGCTATAATTCATATTTTCCATATAGTTTTAATACATTGTTATATAAATTTTGCATTTCAGTCCATAATATTCTCATATAAAATAAAGTTTTAAAGTATTTGCCACAAACTAAAATTGATACATAGTTGATATATCAGGAAGCTGAATCATTTTCTTTCCCTCACCACGCTGCCAGCACAGTCCCATACAGCATGTTACTCTATATATGTTTACTTTTATATAAAACTTTATGGCAGACTTTAATCATTTCAGTCAATTCAGTCAACATTTTCAAAGATTGACAACTTTTGAATTCCACAATTGCTCAGAATCTTTGAATTAGAATCTTACTGTGAAAAATAAAAAATAATTTGGCAGTATTGGCAAAGAAAGCAAGCCATTACTAAACACTTCAAATATGATTGCAAAGCAACATGTTAATTTAAAAACATGTGGGCCTTGTTTGATGCAGTATGTCAATAGACATTGCAAATACTAAAATTTTGGAACCTTGAGGGAAATTCACTTATTGACTTTTATTTGGGCATGGAAAATGGGTTCACTGAGAACTTTGGCACATGGGATTATCAGATTATTCAGTCAGCTGGTATTTACAGCACTGTGCTTAGTACTGTGGGAACACAGAAAAAACTGCACATAAACCCTTTAAAGCATGAGGGATTAATCCCAAGCCCTCATCCATCTTCAGATTTGCAGATATACCATAACATGTAATTTCTTCATCTCTTTAATGTCTATTTATTTTATTGGGTAAGGGCTATCACTTCCTTGTACCACTTGATATTCACTTTCATTGCTAGCACTGACCGCTGGCTTTTTTCCAACTATCCCACAAAGAAATAAATATGAAGTTTGCTTATAAGAGTTACTAGATAGTAAGAAAACAAAGCTGTCTTGGAATACAGATGTTTATTGGTTGGCTGGGCCCCATGTAACTAACACAGCCCAAGCTTGTGATTTGAATTTGCTTCTCAGCTAAGTGAGCTCTACTTGTCAGGACTCTTCATCTACAATTTGAAAATGCCAAGGGTCTATTTGAAAGAATCTGTTATTTGAGGAACAATGTCTTATTGAGAAAGCAAAACAGACTTTTGGAATATTTAAACAGTGAACATTAATATGTGATTAAATCCCCGAATGAATGGGTGGTGGAAATAGTAATGGGTGTTGGCAATGAGAGAAAAAGAAGACTACATAGGGACATAATATGAAAAGGCTTCATGATTTGGGCAAGATCTAAGAAACCAAAACCATATTTGAGCCATAAATATGGTTTTGAGCATGTTGCTAGTAGAGGTTTTGATGTTGGTAGTAGACGGAAAATAGGGTTTTTAACAAAGGGTACAGAATGTGTGTGGCTTCAGAAACAGATGTAGACCTGATATACTGAAGAGAAAGCAGGCCATCCTGGAAGCATGAAGACCAAAAATAGAAGGAGATAAGGTTGGAAAAGTCGGAAAGATGAGATGTGGAGGGTCTTTAATGTCAAACTCAAGGCTTTAGGCTTTACTCTGCAGATACTGAAAACCAGTTGGAGAGGAGCGTGATTAAAACGAAGGTTGAAGGCCAGGTTCAGTGAGCCATGCCTGTAATCCCAGCACTTTCGGAGGCTGAGGTGGGAGGACTACTTGAAACCAGGAGTTAGAGACCAGCCTAAGCTACAAAGTAAGAGCCTATCACTACAAAATAATAAAGTAATAAATTAGTCAAGCTTGCACACCTATATTCCTAGCTACTCGGGATACTGAAGCAAGAGGGTTGCTGGAGCCCAGGCTTTCCAGGATGTAGTGAGCTGTGATTGTACCACTGCACTCCAGCCTGGGTGACAAAGTGAGACCCTGCCTCTTAAAAAAAGAAAAAAGAAAAAGCCCAAAACGACAACAAAAAGGTTAAGGCCATCTCTGCACATGAATTGGTGATGAGTAATTTAGTGCTATATTTTCTCTCTATTTATTTGGAACCATATAAACCTACCTTTCAGTACAAAAGTGCATTGGGTCACATTTAGGTGACACATTTCCTCCCCATATCCCAGAGAACTTCAGGAAGTGGTGGGGGTGATTCAGCAAGCAGACATCTTCCTGACCATGTGATGGCTGTGGCTGGATAGAGCTCTTTTTGCCAGGCTATGAGAACAATCTTTCCATAATTTCTGTTGACACTTACTCAGTGTTTTCTCAGATGGAAACTTGGTGGGGATAAGACTAGATGAGAATAAACTTGGAAGATTTAAGGTCTCTTTGCTAAGTCTTCATCCTGAAGCCTTTCTGAAGGACCTAAACTTCTTGGACAGGCCTTCCTTACCAAGGGAAAGATAGACATTGATCAGTTAGCTTCTTTGATGACTTATGATAAAAAATAAAGAATATGATATCCATAGGCTTTTATATTCCCAATACCCCAAGATTTGCTTTAACCTTAGAAGGGTCGTAAAAGTCTATGGAAGTCCATGTATAGTCTTATTTTAGGTATCTTAACCTAAATTGTGCAGAGGTATATTTTACTGGATTTACCTAACATAACAGACCTTTTGAGATTTTCTTTTATTTTGTATAATTTATAAAATGGAAAGTATTATCAACATAGCATAAAGATTAAGAAATGAGCTCTGGAACTGTACTGCCTGGGTTCTGGTCCTGATTTCTCCACTACTTAACATTGGGCACGTTATTTAACCCCTCTGCCTTGATTTTCTCATTTAGAAGATGGAAATAATTTACTTCTTTCCTAGGGTTTTGTCAGAATTAAATGAGCGAATGTGTTGTTTATTTACTAAGAGTAAAGCTCTTAGAATATTGCCTGGTGTGTAAGTTCCCAACAAATATTGCGATAGTGTGTCATAAATGAAAAAATTAAAGCAGTGAAAGGTTAAGTGACTTAGGGAGTTATCTGGCAACATGACTAAACCAGAATTTGCATTTTTTATTTTAAGACAGTCTACTGAAGTAGCTAATTTTTTAGACCAGAGGTCAGCAAATGTTTTCTTAAAAGTCCAGCTATAAACATTTTATACTTGTGGGTCTAACGGTCTCTGTTGCCACTACTCAACCGTGTCATTGTGACTTGCAAAAATCAACCACAGACAAAATGTAAATGTACAGGCGTGGCTGTGTTCTCATAAAATTTTATTTACAAAAACAGGTGGCAGACCACATTTGGCCTGCTTACAGACCCTTGCTTTAGACACTTAAGTCCTATCTTAAAGGAGACAATAGATTCCTTTAGTTTTGAAGCATGAAATATGGCATTACGTATTATGATAAACAGAAACTTTGCTTCCTAATGATTGTTTAACATGTTAGTCTCAGTTATGATGGTCATACTTTAGGATAGCAAAGGGATTTAGAAAATAAGCAATATTGACCAATGTGTTTTCTACCT
Source organism: Cheracebus regulus (assembly GCA_963574635.1). Taxonomy (NCBI): domain Eukaryota; kingdom Metazoa; phylum Chordata; class Mammalia; order Primates; family Pitheciidae; genus Cheracebus; species Cheracebus regulus. Next base: position 1,058 of record CAUYQU010094014.1, on the reverse strand, counting down.
CAAAGGGATCCATAGAAATAACTTATTTAACAGTTGGAGAATTATCTTGGAATTTGAGGCCTGAGGTCTTGGGCAGGATGTTAAGAGTTTGTTTGATTAAATGGGCACAAATATAGACTGGTTTGTTTTTTGCTTCTCTGTGTAAGAGATAGGTTTGTGAATCAAATAAGAAGCTATTTGTGATTACGCTTGTCATTACACTAAGGGTTTTTCTTCTAGGAATGTTGTTTGCATGGGTTTGGATTTTTTTTTACGGCTTTTCAGTTTGATAATGTGTTCTTGTTTTCAAATTAAAGTTGTCATTGAGCCTTTTTGTGAGTGGCTATGTTGGTTAGTTAGTATTTATAGCTTAAGTCTGTTTAGGAGGAAATGACTAAAGTCTCTTTGCATTTGATCAAAACTGTAGAACAAAGAGCATCTTTGACTTTCTTAAACAAGGCCTATGATGAAAACTCAAAAAATATAATGGTTCATGTTTATAAATGTTTTTGGGTATTCAGTCCTGGTTGGGCCAAATAATTGGAGCTCTGTGCTGAGGGAGGGGTTGAATATGCTCATTGCCTGTTAGTTACTGTGAATTTCTCTGGAGCACATTCAGGCAATGCTTATTTTCTCATAATGCTCCCCCTATTCCCCCTCCCCTGCCTTTTTTCTATTTTACATATTGTTTTGAATTGGATTTCATAGAACATAGGATTTTTTTTTCTTCTTTTTAAACTATTCTATTAATTTTCTCCTTTCTTATTCCTAGCCAAAAGCCCTGACCCAGGTGAAGCGTGTAAACCTTGTACATGGAATTCCAGCAAAGAGGCTGGTGGAAATCCTGGCAGGGCCTGGGAAATGACTGACTTACACAAACCTGCTGTGTCTTGTTCTCTGCTGGAGACCCTTACTTCTCCATCTTGTGAATATCCACGGGTCCCCCCACACCCTAATCTTGTCCTCTTACTGTTGGCCCAGTCCTCATGGAAGTGTAGGTGCCCTTCCTTCTGCTCATGATGTTCCAAGGAAGGAGATGAGGGGGCTGAGTAGGGAAGAAGAGAAGGCCCAGCTCCTGT
>CAUYQU010094011.1:0-40275 GCA_963574635.1 Cheracebus regulus | reverse complement strand
CCTGATTCTGTGAGTTCATCACACTCATCCTCCGTCAAGCCTTGTTCTCTTGCTGATGAGGAGCTGCGATCCCCTGTAGGAGGAGAGGCATTCTGATTTCGAGTGTTCTCAGCCTTTTTGCACTGGTTTCTTCCCATTTTTGTGGATTTATCCACCTGTTGTCTTTGTAATTGCCAACTTTCAGATTGGGTCTCTGAGTGGACTTCCAGCTTGTTGGTAATGAAGTTTTTTCTGTTTCTTAGTTTTCCTTCGGGGGGCGCCCCTTCCCCCACAGAGCTCGGCTTTCCCGGGTTCAGCTGTGCTTGCTCTCAGTCCTCAACGCTTCCAATTGCTGTTCTCCTTGTGGGGATGGGACCAGCCGAGCCCTACTAAAAGGGCACCACCCAGTCCCGTACACTCCGCACCGAGAAGCGCCGCACCAGCCAAAAGAGTCACGCTGTTGACCCGTGTGGCTCCTTTGCCGGGAATCTCCCAGTCTGTGGGCATCAAAAATTTGTCTGCAATTGCGGCATCCACTCGCTCTCTGCGCTTTCACTGGGAGCTACAATCCTGAGCTGCTGCTACGTGGCCATCTTGGATCTCTCTCCGACTATTTATTTTTTATTTGACTGCATTTTTCACCCTCCCATCCCCCCACTTTTTAGGATGTGACTTTAATGTTTATAGTTTAGTGTAACCTAATTTGGCTCTGGGTGCTTTTGGGGGTGAAGACTTTGTATCAGTCCTTGGTTATATAGAGTCTTTGTATGGTGGCCTTCTCAGATGCCAGTTGTAGTAGCAATGTGCTTGATGTAGGTGTAGGTTCACTGTCTCCTATGGGGTTGGAATGGCAGAGGTCTCTTGAAGCTTATCTCTTTCTCCAGTGGTATTCACTTATTTATTTTTTTCCCTCAGTGTTTTATTTACTGAGTGGAATAGTTCAGGCTTTAGGCCAGTAGGGGAGATATTTATGGATAAAAACCAGCTGTGGTTAAAGCAGGTTGGTAAATGCAATACCCAGTGATGGGCAGAGGGCCCAGCCTTGACAGAGCCAGCTTGGGGACATATCAGTGAAATGCACTGAGGTCTTTTCAAGGGGAAGACAGAGAGCCACCTCAGTTCCCCTGTTAGGCTAGCAGGAAAGCAATACACCTCTCAGTCATAATCCTGACCCAGTGTTACAGCTATTCAGATTAGACAAGCACCTCTTTTCATCTACAGGAATGCTCATGTTCAATGTAGAGCGAGATTGTGACTCTAACCCTCATGCAAGCCTTAGCCTGGAGGGCATTCTTCCTGTGGGAATGCAGTCACCCTGAAGTGTTCCAGAAAGAATGTCTGTAGGTGCACCCCTGCTGAGCTCTTGTGTGAGAAGCCCCAGCTATACCTGCAGTGGTGGACACAGAGAAGACACAGTCCCCTTCTTCAAGACCTTTCACAAGCATCAGAATTGCCTGACTGTTGGGTGGAGCTGCAGACTTTCTCTGCTGAGCCCAGCACTGCACCTGGGCCTCTGCTGAAACCTCCTGCAAATGCTAAGTTGTGGGACTGCAGGCCTGCTGTTTGGATTCTTTCGTCCCACGGGGTGCTCCCTTGATGTAGTCCACTCTCCCTTCTTCTAGGAGTAGGAGTCCCTGAAGGCCAGACTACTGTGGATGCTGCTGCCCCTCTGGACCTAGCTGCCCAGTGGGGCTTCCACACTCCACACAGGTGCAGGGAAGTGTCTGCAAGGTGTCCAGTGATGTTAACTGTTCTCAAGTCTCCCAGCTGTGAATATCAGCACCAGCTCCGATGAGGGTGGCAGCAGAGTGACACAGACTCTGTGAGATTCCTTCATTATAAAAAGCCTTAGTGTGTTGACTTTCTCAAATGCCAGTTGTAATAGTAATGAACTGGTCACGTAGACAGACTCAGGACCTCCTGGTTAGCTAGAATGATGCAGGCAATGGGGTAGTTGAGGTCACGCAGAAGCTCTCTCCTTCCTGCATGCTGTGTTGTTTTGTGCCTGCAGATGCTGCCATGCAGTGGTCCCCAAACTTTTTGTCACCAGGAACCAGTTTCATAGAAGACAACTTTTCCATGGATCCATGTGGATGGTTTTGGGATGAAACTATAGCCAGATTCTCATGAAAGGCACGCTACCTAGATCCCTCATATGTGCAGTTCACGACAGGGTTCGGCTCCTATGAAAATCTAATGCTGCCACTGATCTGACAGGAGGCGGAGCTAATGCTTAATCACCCACTGCTCCCCTGCTGTGCAGCCCAGTTCCTAACAGGCCACCGATCAGTACTGGTCTATGGCCGGGGACTGGGGACCCTTGCTGTGCTGGGCTGTGTGCTGGGTGGTCTTTAGCCAGGAGGCGGTGCTTGCAAAAGAGCACCAGCTACTGTACTAGCAGTGAGATTTGTGTTGCCTTGTGTTACCCAAGGGAGATATTCTGGTGACTCACACAATGGGCAGGGCCATAGAACTCCCAAAAGTTTCCGTTTTTTGTGTTAAGCTACCACGGTGGGAGGCAGGGCAAAGCTGGGTGGTAACTGGGTCAGGCAAGTTCACACTCTGGCTCTCCGCATACATACAGGTAGGTGCAAGTAGTGGCCCCAGTAGGGATTACAGGGTAATCCTGGAGGCAGAGGTAATGTTCCAGGGAGGAGTACAGTTGTCTGTGCTGCACAGAAGAATCTGTATGGAAAGTGGGAAGTAGCAGGAGGCAGTAAGCCCCACCCAGCTCTCACACACTTGGCAAGGCGGTGTTCACTAGAAACAACTGGCTAGGTTCAAGGCAATCTGCACTCAAGAACTCAAAACTGCCCCAGGCCATAAGCCTTTCTGGGGAAGACAGCAACCACTGCTTTCAGGCCACACCCCTATCGGTGTGCCCAAGAAGCAGGGGTGCCCAGTTCCTTTGCCGGTGGCTGTAGTACACTTCCTATTTGTCCCTCACTTCTGGCCAAAGGAGCGTGTCCCCACTGGAGATTATTTCGTGAATATTTAAAACTTGGGATCTTTTAAATATTCCATTTCCATTCTAGCTAGTTAAAAAATCAAAACATCTCGCAACCTCATCTATGCTCTGGGATTTTCTTTTTTTCAGCTTACAGCTCTGTTGCAAGTCCCCATGGAGTTTTGCACTCCATATGGACAGCTTAGTATTCAGCCAAAAGCTCAATAGATCTTTGTGTACGTTTCTGGAGCTCTCCGCAGTTCTCTTTTCCCCAGTATTCTGCCCTGCAAACTCCATTCACCTTGATATTCCCAAACTCCAGTCCCTCTCTTGTCAGCTCAATGAAACCATTATGGTCCACTTGGTTTCCTCTCACTGAAAAATGAACTGACGATAGACAGATTAATAGGAGAAAGAGGGATGCAAGTTTACTTAGTGTTCATAGCATGGGGGGAACTGCAGGAGAATGATTACCCTATAACCAGTGAGGACCACATGTTATACACTCTTCACAGTTGAAGAGGAGACAGAGAGGTAGACGTGAATGCTTTTCAGGGGAAATTAATGAGCCCAAAAAACAATGGCCTGTAACAAAGTTCTTCTGGGTTCTAGGGGAGTTCTTGGGAAGGTGAGAAACAGAACTTCACTGTGAACAAAGATTGTCTTATTGTGCAGATAAAGCCTCCCAGGTAATCTCTCCGAGCTGCCCTCAGGAAAACAGATGAAAAGTTTGTTTAGGAACGGTAACTTCCAGTTTCTTCTCTTCTCTGGTAGTTAATCCTTCCTGGTTATTTGATGTGATTCTTAGGAAGAAGGTCTTAAGACAATTGTATTCTTTTTAGAAAGAAGCTTTGTTAATCAGACAGGGAAATTCCAGAGATAGTCACTCTGGGTGCTTAGGGAAAGTAAGAGAATCGGAGAAACAGGGAAGCAGGGAAAGGTCAGAGAGAGACCTTGAGGCTGCTTCCTTCATTCAGCCAGCCTGTCAAAGTGGTATTTTGGGGGTACTGCTTGCTGAACATAATAGTTGTAATCTGTAAAGTGCCTCTAGGTAAAAACAATAATGATAATCAGTTTCACCGTATGTGTTTTGCAATGGCTAAGAACTGTTGTTTCAAATCCCATCAAAAAGTGGGTTAAGGACATGAATAGACAATTCTCAAAAGAAGATATACAAATGGCCAACAAACATGTGAAAAAAATGCTCAACATCACTAATTATCAGGGAAATGCAAATCAAAACCCCAATGAGATACCACCTTACTCCTGCAAGAAGGGCTATAATCAAAAAATAAAAACATAATAGATGTTGGCATGGATGCGGTGAAAAGAGAACACTTTAACACTGTTGGTGGGAATGTAAACTAGCACAACCACTGTGGAAAACAGTGTGGAGATTCCATAAAGAGCTAAAAGTAGAACTACAATTTGATCAGCAATCCCACTTCTGGGTATCTACCCAGAGGAAAAGGAGTCATTATATGTAAAAGATATTAATACTCACACAGGCATGATTACAGCAGCAGAAGTCATAATTGCAAAAATATAGAAACAGCCCAAATGTCCATCCATCAATGAGTAGGTAAAGAAAATGTGGTATATATATACCATGGAATACTCAGCCATAAAAAGGAATTAAACAATGGCATTCTCAGCAACTAGATGGAATTGGAGACCTTTATTCTAAGTGAAGTAACTCAGGAATAAAAACCAAATTGTATGCTCTCACTCATAAACAGAGGCTAAGCTATGAGGATCCAAAGGCTTAAGAATGATACAATGGACTTTGGGGACTCAGGGGAAAGGGGAGTGGGGAGTGAGGGATAAAAGACCAAACACTGGGTACAGTGTACACTGCTCGGGTGATGGGTGCACAACAATATCGAAAGTCGCTACTAAAGAACTTATTCATGTAACCAAATACCACCTGTTCCCCCAAAACTCATTGAAATAAAAAAAGAAGCTCCCCCACAAATAAAAACTGTTGTTTCAGATATTTTGTCCAATTTTCTAGTTGTTTATGGCTAGTTCAGTATCAGGTCCTCTTTCATGGCTGAAAGAAGTAACCTATAGTTTCTCTTGGTTGCATCACTGAGCCACAGAATCACATAAAAATGACCTATACCATGGGCTTTTTAGATATATGATCCAATAAATTTCTTCTTTATTTTACGACAGTATCAGTTGGATTTTTCTCCTGCCTACAACCGAACTGTAAGTGGGACTCTATATAATGACTTGGATTCACTGCCAAAAATGGAAATATTTATTATTCTACAATTTTACCTATGTTCTTTTTTTAAAAAAATTGATTTATATCAGTGTAAGCATTGCTTTAATTTAGTTGTCACCTTCTACACACATTTACTGAGTACTTAAATATAATTTAGATGCTGTGCTAAAAAGTAAGAGAGTAAGGATAAAGAGCTTCCTGCTTTCAAGGTACTCTCAGTTTATTAAGGAAAATCTGCATATAAGCAAATAAAAGCAATACAGTTTGTTTGGGGTTGAATCACATCCCCCAAAAAAGATATGTTGAAGTCCTAACCTCTGTTACTTGTGAATGTGATTTTTTTCTGAAATAGGGTCTTTGCAGAGGTAATCAAGTTAAAATGAAGTCATATTGGATTAGGGTAGGTCCTAAGCCAATGACTAATGTCCTAACAACATGGAGGGAAATTTGAACATAGACGGAGAGGAGGATACCATATGGAGAGAGGAAAATGCCATGTGGAGAAAAAAGCACAGAGAACACACAGGGAGAAGGTCACGTGAAGACACAGACAGATATTGGAGTGACGCATCTACATGCCAAGGAATACCAAAGATTGCCAGAAACCAGGAAAAGCTAGAAAGAGGCCAAAGGAAGGACTTGGAGAACCTTGAAGAGAACAAGGAAGTGCCTATACCTTGATTTCAGATTTCTAGCCTGAAGAACTATGAAAGAATAAATTTCTCATTTTAAGCTATCCAGTTTGTGCCACTTTGTCACAATAGCCCTAGAAAACAAATACACGATTTTGTACATACAATGGTGGAAGTACATAGTAAAAACGCAGCTACTAGGAGGGATTAGAAGGACTTGTTAACAGATTCTTATCTAGGTACTTTGTATCAATCAGTAGACGCTAGACAAGAAAAATATTTGAGGAAATATGGCCAAAAATTTCCTTAAATTGATGCAAGTTCTGAACCCACATATCCAAGATTCCCAAGTCTCAGTGACTGAAGACAATAAAGATTTATTTCTCATGCACACAAAGTTCACTGAGGCTCTGGGAGATCTCCAGGACAGCTGCCATCCAAGGTCTGCCTCAGCTTTTGATACAATGTCACACCATTTTCAGTATGGTCCCCAGTGCAGGACTCTGCAGAAGGGTAGTCTTTGCTCCAGAGTTATGTCTTTCAGTGGCAAAGACTCTGCCCTGTCTGTATGGTGATCTAATTGCTCCTGCTGCCCAGTCCTGCCTTCTCCCTTTTTCTTTTTATAACTTTTACTTCACAATTAAATGTTTACACCCTAACTCTGTCACCACAACTACTTCCTGGAGAATCTAACCTGTGACATGTCCCTTCCTTTTTCAGCCCACCATCATGGAAAGAATTTGGAAATCAAAGTTAAACAAATTGATTTTGCCACTTTTTGGCTCACAAAGAAGTATTTTACATTAAATTGAGAGGAACTTTTAATGAAAACAGGCCTAGGTAGGAGGCAAATATTCATTTAGCATAGTAAGAGGCTGTCTTAGTCTGTTTTGTGTTGCTATAAAGGAATATCAAAGACTGGATAATTTATTTAAATAAAAGGTATATTTGGCTCATGGTTCTAATGACAGCAAAGTTTAAGATTGAGGATCTGCATTGGGTGAGGGCTTCAGGCTGCTTCTATTCATGGAAGAAGGTGAAAAGGAACTGCATGTGCAGAGGTCACATGGGACAGGGGGATGTTCTAGGCTCTTTTTAACAACCAGCTCTCACAGGAACTAATAAAGTGAGAATTCATTCACCTCTGAAAGAAAGCATTAATCAATTCATGAGGGATCTGCTCCCATGATCTAAATGACCCCCATTAACCCCAACACCAATATTAGTGATCAAATTTCACTGTGAGGTTTGGAGAGGGGGGACAAACACCCAAACCTTAGCAGGGGTATTTGTAAGACAAATGGCCTAAGTCATAGTAACAGGAGGAAAGGGCCGTCATGTAGTCTTCAGAAGAATATGAATTCTTAGTGGAGTCAGAGGAAGCCAGCTGTGATCTATCCCTGGGGAGAGAAACAGTCCAAATGGTCTTGCTCAACATTTGCTTTTTCTTCTTTCAGAGCCAGGCCACAGCTGGGCAGAGGAAAACCCATCAACACCCAAGTGAGGTTTTTGTTGGCAGACTTTATAAGCTTAAAAAGGACCTGAGATTAAGGCTCTTTTGTCTTGTGGGATAATTAATTTCCCCCCAAATTGGCCATATAAAGAGATGTTAGCCCCCAAAATCCCAACCAACAGTATTCTGGTGCTGTGCTACTTTAGGATATTTACTAGAATACCTAAGTAGTAATATTTTTATTTTTTCAAAGGTTGCTTTTATGCCATCCCGGTTCAGTGTGGTTTAATCTGGGGAGAAAAACACATGGCAGTATTTAGAAAGGGGTTGCTTCTGTTCCTAGCACTTGGCTGGCCATTGTCTGAGTTTTTGTACCAACGGAGAGCACAACTCTCCAACCTTATTTCTCTTAATGCTCCTTCCCCCAGAAGGGCCATGTGTGATGGAAGGAGAAGGGATCTTTGTTGTACTGGTGATACATATACGTGTCTGTGCATGTAGGATTTCTTTGGTGCAATGTGGTCTATTTTAACTTTATGAACCTCAGTTGTTTGCTTGTTTTATAAAGTAGTTTCCCAAAGTCTGAAATATGAGTCTCATAAAACTCAAAATGTTTCCACAAACCCCTTGGGCATAAGGTATTATGCTATCTTCCCAGCCACATGTCCTGCCCTTTCTTATGGGCTCTATCAGCTCATGTCATAATAACTTTCCTGCAGTCTGCAAAACGTATTTTGTCAATATTATTTCTTCCACCTGAAATGAGATGTATCCATTGTCAATCTGGCTAAAATGTTTCTCAGAATTCAGCTTAAATCACCTCCTCCTAAGAGCTGTCCTGGGAACTCACTCATTGTTTCTCCCGAAGCTGGCGGTTTTCTATCTTCTCCTCTGACTCTTCTCTCCTCTAATCACCTAGACTGAGCACTGATGACTTAGTGATAGGGTTTATATAAAAGATTAAGATCTTCTTGTAAATATGGTACCTGCATCTCTAGCCCTGTTCCTATCACTCTAATGAAGTAGACAACAGCCATAAAATGACGATGCTTCTTAAATAAATACTGTAATAGTCTGTTCTCATACTGCTAAGAGAGTCATATCCGAGACTGGGTAGTTTATAAAGAAAAAGAAGTTGAATGGACTCAGAGTTTCATATGGCTGGGGAAGCCTCACCATTGTGGCAAAAGGCAAAGGAGGAGCAAAAGCATCTCTTACATGATGGCAGGCAAGAGAGAGAGTGTGTAGGGGAGCTGCCCTCTATAGAACCATCAGAGCTCCTGAGACTTATTCCCTACCACAGGAATAGCATGTGAAAAACCCACCCCCGTGATTCAGTGACCTTCTACCAGGTCCCTCCCACAATATGTGGGGATTATGGGAGCTACAATTCAAAATGAGATTTGGATGGGGGACACAGCCCAACCATATCAAATACCTTACTGAAACAAAGCAGTGGTATAAATATCCTCATTGCCATACTCTTTAATATATATTACTGAAAAAGGAAGTCTTTATTTAGTTCAGAAATAAATGATGGGCCTATATCCTGGAAGAGAAATGAAGGAACAAATTTAATTAATCAAATACAAATTCTCAAGAGTGTCTTTCTTGGTTTTATCAAAATTTTGCTTCTGAATCTCTATGTGTCTAATAGAGTACTAGACTAACTTTCTAGACCCAGAGGTGGAGTGTGGCCAAAGTACAAGTAAGTTTTTTGCTTCTTCTCATCCTCCTGAGATGCAGAGGAGAAAAACAAGAAAGGTCATTGGTGAAATAGACAGTGGATCGTTCAACTTTTCTTACAGTGTGGGATAGGGTAAGTGCCCGCTGGCAGCAGAGAAGTAGGGATAGATTTGTTTTGAAAATTCATAGACTTCTAAGGAATTACAGTCTTTCTTGATGGTTGGATCAGGAGAACACTGGCATGGCAGTCTCAGCAGCAGAAGAATGGGCTAGCTCTGTGTCCTGTCATCTCAGACTGCTCTGACAGCTGAAGATCATTATCCCTGGATTATGGAGTCAACTGGATACACCCCTGGTTTTGTCAAGACTGTTGGGGCATTTTGGGTACAGGCTGCCTACACACATTATTCATTAGTCTTTGTTTTGCTTTTTCAATTTAAACATTATTTTGTTTATCTTTAAATAGGTAATATAATCATCTGTTACACAAAAGGTATCAAATATTATATCATGAAAGTTAGTCTCTTTCCTACCCTCTGTAGCCAGCCAGCTCTCCTCCCCAGATGGGACGGCTGTATTTACCTGTTTATCTTCCTGAGCTTCTTCTCTGCTAATGGTAGCATAATATTCACATGGGTCTGCATCTTGTGTTTTTTACCTAATAGCTCTTTGAGATTATTTTAAACCAATACACATATGTCATTCTTTTTTTTTTTTCTTTTTGAGACAGAGTCTTACTCTGTCACCCAGCTTAAGTGCAGTGACTCGATCTCAGCTTACTGCAACTTCTGCCTCCCAGGTTCAAGCAATTTTACTGCCTCATCCTCCCAAGTAGCTGGGACCACAGGCGTGTGCTACCATGCCAGGCTTACTTTTGTATTTTTAGTAGAGACGGGGTTTCACCATGTTGAGCAAACTGGTCTCAAATGCCTGACCTCAAGTGATCCACCCATCTTGGCCTCCCACATTGCTAGGATTACAGGAGTGAGTCACCGCACCCGGCCTGTCATTCCTTTTTTTCTTTTCAAACGGGTGCATAGTATTTCCTCAGTAAATAAATCAACATTTATTTAATCAGTCCTCTCTGTAGAGCTTATGTTGATTTTGTTCTTGTGCAATTACAAATAACGCTGACATGAATATTCTTGAACACATGCCATTTCCTATATGTGTAGGTATATGTATTTAATCTTTGATATTAGCAATTTATTCTACAGGGGTTGTACCTATTTAGAATTCCATGAGCTTCAGAGTGCCTGCTTCCCCATACTTTATCAGAGAGCATTATCAGACTTTTGATTTTTGACGTCCTGATGAGTGAAAAATGGTATCACATTATGGTGACAAACTACATTTTTCTTATGTGCAGGGCTGCCATATGGTTGTGCAAGTTGTGCACTGCATAAATCTGGGAAGATAGTTTTAAATACACCCTGATATGAATAGCGCCTTCTCAAATTCTTGATGTCTGATCTGTATAACTATGAGCAGTGGCCCTATTCTGTGTGAGGATGAAGTTGAGTCGATGTCACATGATTGAAAGTCATATGTAGCAGCCCCTTTGCTATTAACTGGCATATTCCTTATACATTTTCTATAGGTTTTTGGATTTTAAGTTGTAGGAATTTTGCATATATTATATGATATTACTATATAGGTAGTAGTATACATTTGAAATATATTTTTCTAATTCATTGTATTTTGATTTTGGGTATGTATAGTGCTTTCATGGAAGGTTTATTTTTTTTTGGTTATAGCTTATCAATCTTTTCATTTATGGCTACTTTTATTTTGGGCCTTATTTAGGAAGCTCTCCTTGATTCCAAAAATTTTGTTTAGTATATATTCTCCAGTATTCTTATGTAAATGTAGGAAAAAAGAGAACTCTTTTTTTTTTTTTTTAAAGTCCAATTAGTTTGTGGAGAAGAAATTATAGAAACAAAGTATTGGTAGGCAAACAAGATGTAATAATTGTAGGCTAGAATCATAGTTGGGTGCTAAAATTAAGGGTGAACTTGTGATGAGAAACAGGTAGAATATTGCACAGATTGAAAGTATCTCTCAACAGGTACTTAGTAATTACAAAGAGAAAAAGAGTAATGTGATGGTGGAGATACCACCTTAACAAGTGATCAAAATACACACCATCCATAGACAGAAATTGACACCATGTGCCTCTTGATATGATGTGCTGAGAAGGGCACCTCAACCCTTCTGTAGGATTCTTGCCAAAAATACATAGTCTCAATCTAATCATCAGCAACCACTGACAAACCCAAACTGAGAAGCATTCTACACAATAACTGGTCATGACTCTTCATAAGAGTCAAGGTTACGAAAGACCAAAAAAAAAAAAAAAAAAAAAAAGACTGGGGAATTGTTTATTTTGAAGGAGACTGAGGAAATTTGGCAACTAAATGCAATATGGGATCTTGGGCCAAAAACAGAGGACATTAGTGAGGAGACCCCTTCCAGTTTGTGAGAAGCCCCTGACCAACCTTGTATTTTTCAGAGACTGCTTTTCCTTTAAACTCAACAGCCCTCTTGTTTTTTTCACAGAGGACACTGAAGTTCCACTGAGCCTGGATCCTGAATCATTAGTCCCCAAAAAACAAATTTCCCATTCTCCAAGGGTAAGGAAATGTTAGCATTCAACTTTCTGAGGTGAAGGGCATTCCAGTCCCTCTATATTTGCATTTCTTCTTTCTAAGGCAAAGGCAGAGTAAATAAACAGGACAATCTGAATGATAATATCCTGTCACCCTCTCCCTTCATAAATATTTATGTTTCTACAAAGAAAATTTATTTCCCATGTTGAGGTTCTCTACTCCGTAACTGCTGGGGTTGAGATATGTATCTCTGCCTGAATTAGAGTTTCAAAAACAGTAAACTTCTCACATATAAAACATGTGATATGTTTTATCTGCATGTGATATGTTCTAGGGATACCCAAGAATTAAGTTGAATAAAGTTTTCAAATAGAAGTAAGCAATGGCTTTAATTCAGTTTTGTATCTACTGAAACAACTCATGATTAATTCTCTCTTTAAAAAATGGTGGGCTCAATTTATTAAATAAGTAAATCTAACCCTTGTAAAAAAAAAAAACACGAACAAGAGATGCAACTGCAGTCTTCTCTAAAATAATAAAAACAGAAACAAACACAGCATTAAAAATATAAATAGCAGAAAATAAGTTGATGAAAGATTCAGGTTCCCATCAAAGAGAACCACTGGTTCTCTGATTTATATAAATAAAGTTGTTTCTGAATGAAAAAAGAAAAGAATTTCATAAAAAATATGATGGCTTTTCATTGCTTTTTCTCTCTGGGGTTTTTTAGTTATTTCCTCGATTTCAGCTATTTCCTATGATCCAGTAGTATCAGACTGCTAGAACAGATGAAGGGGCCAGTAAATCTCTCCTGAATTATATACCAATAAACTATGGAAATAGGGACATATGAAATCGTCAGATAATTTTTAATTTGTGCATTTTAGGCATCATTCTCATGACCATTTGCAGTTTGCATCTTGGTTCTATAGTAATTCGTATTATCTGAAAGTTCTTTATACTTGATATATCCTTTACTTAAACAGGGTTGCCAGGCTTGGTGGCTCATGCCTATAATCCCAGTAGTTGGGGAGGTTGAGGCAGAAGGATTGCTTGAGCTCAGAAGCTCAAGGCGAGCCTGAGCAATATAGTGAGACCCCATCTCTACAAGAAAATTAAAAAAAAAAAAGCCAAGTGTGGACGCACACGCCTGTGGTCCCAGCCACTCAGGAGGCTAAGGTGGGGGGATCACTTGAGCCTGCGAGGTTGAGACTGCAGTGAGCTGTGGTCATGCCACTGCATTCCAACCTGGGTGACACAGAAAGACCCTGTCTCAAAAAAAAAAAAAAAGGGGGGGGAGGGGGAAGCAATCAACAACAACCTGCAAAACACAGGGTCAGCAACTGTATTTTCAGCATTTATTCAGACCAGCAGTTCTAATAATCTAAGAGTCAGCCAGTGGACTCTATTTTCTCTTGGTCATTTAAGCTTGCAGTTTATCACTTCTTATTTATTTGTCAAGAAAAATGTTTATACATTACTTAGTATTTTTATATGTTTATATGAAATCTTCAAAATTCAGTTCTTTTATCTTAAGGTATAGACATCTCTATAAATTGTAGAATATGAATATTATTTTTAAGAATTTTGGTTTCTCTACTAATATTGCTGATATTGCACAACATGCTTTGTAAGGTAGTTTTAACCATCATATAATTTTCCTAATAGTTATAACATTGGCAAACCTACATTCATGCTTACTTACATTTTGAAATATTTCTACCAGTCACATATCTCCAAAATACTGGATACTTTGCTTGGGTCATGGGGTAAATTGTCATGGAAATGGAATCTAGTGGCCTTGGTTTTAAGGCCAAAACAATAAATGACAGCTTATTACTTTAGCAGATATGATCCTGTTCTTGACTTTAACTTTTAAGGTGAGTTTTCTCTTGATTGAAGATACCTGGAGGACCATTTTAAACCCTTCACCTCCTAAGTTGCTGTATTCAGAACTAATGGATGATGGAACTTCTAGCATCACTTCCTTATTGCCCATTTTGATGAGTCCATTAAAATTCAAGATTTTGTAATTACAGAATAGAAAATACAAATATTTCTTTTCACAAAAATACTCTTTAACAGTTAATTTGCATAAGTATGAAGTATGTGTTCTATTCAAATTAGTTTCTAAGTGATGCAATTAGTAATGCCAACCTTAGAAAAATGTTTTTTGATTTGCATTATGTTCACTGACATGTTCAAAGATGTGTACAGGAGGGTGAGCTGGGACGATCCTTTGAGTGCAGGAGTTCTAGACCAATCTGGGCAAATAGTGAGACACACAAAAAAAGAAAAAAAGCTCAACAATGTAATAAACATAATCCAAAATTGAAGGCCCACATGAAAAATAATGTGCATGATCAGCATTAATGGACTCAAAGAAAAAATTCACAAGTGTTGTTTGATGACTGTTAGAATTTGAATGTCAAACAGTAAGACCAGTGTATTAATCTGTTCTTGTGCTGCTAATTAAGACATACCTAAGACTGGGTAATTAATAAAGGAAAGAAGTTTAATGGACTCACAGTTCCACATGGCTGGGGAGGCCTCATAATCATGGTGGAAGGCAAAGGAGGAGCAAAGGCATGCCTCACTGGTGGAAGGCAAGAGAGAATGAAAGCCAAGCAAAAGGGATTCCCTTTATAAAACTATCAGATGAGACTTACTCACTGCCACAAGAACATATAGGGGAAACTGTCCCTACGATTCAATTATCTCCCACTGGGTCCCTCCCACAACACATGAGAATTATAGGAGCTACAACTCAAGATGAGATTTGAGTGGGGACACAGCCAAACCATATCATTCTACTCCTCACCCCTCCCACGTTTCAAAACCAATCATGCCTTCACATCAGTCCCCCAGAGTCTTAACTCATTTCAGCATTAACTCAAAAGTCCAAAATCCAAAATCTCATCTGAGACAAGGCAAGTCCCTTCTGCCTATGAGCCTGTAAAATCAAAATGAATTTAGCTACTTCCTAGATACAATGGGGGTACAGGCATTGGGTAAATACAGCTGTTCTATATAGGAGAAATTGGCCAAAACAAAGAGTCTCCAGGCCCCGTGGAAGTTTAAAATCCAGTGGGCCAGTCAGATTGTAAAGCTCCAAAATCATCTCTTTTGACTCCATGTCTCACATGCAGGTCACACTGATCCAAGAGGTGGGTTCCCAAGACCTTGGGGAGCTCCTCCCCTCTGGCTTTGCAGGGTACAGCCCCCCTCCCAGCTGCTTTCATGGGCTGACATTGAGTGTTTGTGGCTTTTCCAGGTGCATCGTGTAAGCTGTTGGTGGATCTACCATTTTGGAGTCTGGAGGACAGTGGCCTTCTCACAGCTCCATTAGGCAGTGCCTCAGTGAAGACTCTGTTGGGGATCTGATCCCATGTTTCCCTTGTGCACTTTCCTAGCAGAGGTTCTCCATGAAGGCTCTGCCCCTGCAGCACACCTCTACCTGGACATCCAGGTGTTTCCATACATCCTCTGAAATCTAGGTGGAGGTTCCCAAACCTCAATTCTTGGCTTCTGTGCACCCTCAGGCTCAGCACTACATGGAAGCTGCCAAGGCTTGGGGCTAGTACTTTCTGAAGCCATGGCCCAAACTGTACATTGGCCCCATTTAGCCATAATTGGAGCAGTTGGGATGCAGGGCACCAGGCCCATAGGCTGCATGCAGCAGGGAGACTGTGGACCTGGCCCGTGAAACCATTTTTTCCTCTTGGGCCACTAGGCCTGTGATGGGAGAGGCTGCTGTGAAGGTCTCTACATGTCCTGGAGATATTTTCCTCATTGTCTTGGTGATTAACATTTGGCTCCTCATTATTTATACAAACTTCTGGAGCAAGCATAAATTTCTCCTCAGAAAACTGGTTTTTCTTTTCTATTGTATAATCAGGCTGCAAATTTTCTGAACTTTTATACTATGTTTCCCTTTTAAAACTGAATGCTTTTAACAGCACATCCAAGTCATCTCTTGAATGCTTTGCTGCTTATAAATTTCTTGTGCCAGATACACTAAATCATATCCTTCATGTTCAAAGTTCCACAAATCTCTAGAGCAGCGGCAAAACGCTGCCAGACTCTTTGCTAAAACATAGCAAAAGTCACCTTTACTCCAATTCCTAGTAAGTTCCTTATCTCCATCCAGTTCCTCCAGGCTGAGGTGAGGTCACCTCAGCCTGGATTTCATTGTCCATATCACCATCATTTTAGTCAAAACCATTCAGTAAGTCTATAGGAAATTCCAAACCTTCCCACATTTTCCTGAGCCCTCCAAACTGTTCCAACCCCTCCCTGCTACCTAGTTCCAAAGTTGCTTCCACATTTTCAGGTATCTTTACAGCAGCGCCCCATTCCACCAATACCAATTTACTGTATTAGTCTGTTCTCATGCTGCTAATAAAGATATACCTCAAACTAGATAATTTATAAAAGAAAGAGGTTTAACTGACGCACAATTTCACATGGCTGAGGAGGCCTCATAATTATGGCAAAAGGCAAAAGAGGAGCAAAGGCATGTCTTACACAGTGGCAGGCAAGAGAGGATGAGAGCCAAGCAAAAGGGGTTTCCCCTTATAAAACCATCAGATCTTGTGAGACTGATTCACTACCATGAGAACAGTATAGGAGAACCAACCCCCATGATTCAATTATCTCCCACTGGGTCCATCCCACAACATGGGGAAATTAGGGGAGCTAAAATTCAAGATGACATTTGAGTGGGGACACAGCCAAACCATATCAACTAGTAGCCCAGTATTGCATGTATAAGGTCTCATGTATAAGGATCAAGTAGTCATGCTGTGACTGTAATGAAAAAATTTATGTAATAAGTGGAATATATGTAGAACTACATTTTCCTTTCTGCACAGGTAGAAATGTGTTTATAAAAGGTAGAGATGAAAGGTGAAGTAAAAATCTCACCATGTTTTGAGTAGCAGAAAATGAAATCTCTGTATTTTGGTAGTTTTTCCTTTTGGACATTTTCTTTATTTCAATATATCAGCTCCCTGGTGAAAAACTTAGATTAATGGGATACAGAAAATTATTTCTGTTTAAGAGTTTGTTTTGTTACTTAGTCTTTGTGTAAAGTTGGTCTCAGTCTTTCATTACATAAACATTGCAGAATATTTTATCCCTCTTTAATTTTTTAATTCTTTCAGAGGAGTAATATTTAAAATAAATCCTCCATGTATGAAATCAACTGTTAAAACTTTATTAACTCCTTCAAGATGCCTTGAAGTTGAGGTCTCTTAAAAATTAAAAAAATTTAACCCTTTTACTTGGCAACTAATCTCTTGAGTGTCATAATTTTCATCACCGTACATAATTTCATTTGTTAATATCACAGATAATACTCTACTTGAAACTAAAAATTTAAACATCTAATAATTAAAAGTTTTCACTATTAGATATATCTATCTGCTATAATAAAAAAAACAGAATATTTTCCTTCCAATTATTTCAAAAGATCCTACCGTTGATCATCATGCATCATCCTTTGCTTATTTTTTCTATTATACAAGTATTTGAGTCAAACCTTAGTTAATTGTAAGTGCTAAGTATTTGCATATGCTTTAAAATCTTGAAATGAGTAATGGAAAATATAATAATTTTGAAATGAAAACATATTAGTCCATTCTCACATTGTTATAAAGAAATACCTCAGATGGGGTAATTTATAAAGAAAGAGGGTTAATTGAATGACAGTTCTACAGGCTGTACAGGAAGCATAGAAGCTTCAGCTTCTGGGGAGGTCTCAGGAAACTTACAAATATGGCAGAAAGGGAAGGGGAATCAGGCACATCTTACATGGCCAGAGCAGGAGGAAGAGAGAGTCGGGAGGTGCCACACACTTTCAAACCACCAGATCTCATGAGAATTCACTATCGTGACAACAGCACCAAAGGGGGATGGTGTTAAACCATTCATGACAAATTGCCCCCATGATCCAATTGCCTCCCACCAGGCCCCACCTCCAGCACTGGGGATTGCATTTCAACATGAGATTTGGGTGGGGACAATTCTGTACAAAATTAGACCCCAAATTCTGATAATTTGTGGAAACAAGACTTACTATGCCCAAAACAATGCTGCCTTGGAACCGGATCCATGCAGACTGGTCTGGGCCTTCAAACGTGAAGGGCCCTCTAAATGCAGGCCATAGGACCCTCTCTAATTAGGGTGATAGTCACCGAGTTACTGGAAAGACTGGAGCCCAGCCTTCCTTTTCTAGCAGTAATCTTGTATCAGTGTTGATCAAGCCAAAATCTCTGGCCTAATTTGGCCAGAAAACCCTAGAGAAATCAGACCGAGAATCTTGGCCTCAATAGTTCTACATGCTACAGTATTACCTACAACTCACCACAACAGGCAAAGAGAAGTGCTCATTGATCCATTCCCTCTACTTTCAACACATTGGCCTTCTTAGGGAAGCCCCTCAATCACAATCTACTAAGTATAGTTTACTCTGGTGCTTCTGAACTGGGTTTTAGATCAATCTAGTTCTCAGTTCAGGGGATCCTTTCTTAAACAAGCACAATTATTCCTTTTTTTTGACAAACTTAATGTCAGAAGCCAATCTAGGGGAATCACTTTTCTATCAAGACGTGGCTCCAACAGGCGTACCTACAGTTTATCCACCAGCATGGATGACATGTTCCAGGTAGAAGGATTTCTTCCACCACTGTAAGAAGCTATTTTGGAGCATCGTTCACAGAAGATGTTATCTCAAAGGGGGAGGTTGTCTTAGACATCTGCTTTTACTCTTTTTCTAAGTGAAATGTATCATATTTTCTCTTAAACTTCACAACCACTAGCAAACAAGCTGCTATCTCCACAATGCAAAATACAGAAGCCAAGTTCAGAGTCAAAATAATGTAAAAACTTGTCTAAGAAGTAAATGACTGCTACTTAGGGACCTCGTCCACTAAGTTAAGCTGATTTTAAAGGCCCAGAGTCAAGTGCACAATGAGCCTTATTTACTTTGAAACTTTGTCATTCAGGCTTTTAAATGATCTTTTTTTATAGAGTGGCTGCCTCTAGTCTGAGATCTTATTTTTCGCTGTGGGTGCTTGGTAGTCTTACATTTCTAAATAGCCAACAGGGCTTCCCACTGTTTCATGGCCACTTGCAGAGCAGTGTCAGTCTTTGGAGCAGTTAATTTTTTTTTCTCCCCAGTACAAGAAGACAAACACTCTGAAATTGTGCCAAGATTTCCCTTCCCCCTTAACATGAGGTAAAGAGGATTTCCAGGCAAAGAGCTCCCTTGAACAGCAGCCAATAAAGCAGATAACTTTTAAATAACACAATGTGGTGGAAGAAACTGCCTTGTGGCAATCTACTGTTGAGAGAAATAGCAACTATTTACGGTACATGTTAGCAAACGATGTATGCTTAAGCTTTAGAAATGGTGAAAGGTTACCATACTGTTTATGGCTTTCCTTACATAGCTAACACTGAACTGAATGTTACAGAAAACAGAAGTCTTTAGATTTTTATTATTTATCTTTGACTAATTTCAAGTGATTTACAACGATCAACCATATGACTAATTCAATTTGGATGGAAATGAATTCAAAGACTGCATTAAAATGAATGTATTATGATCATCTACCTAGTATTGTACAGATGCACCCTTTCACTTGAGGCAAATTTAGATTTCAAAAGTAGACAAATAATAGATAATTGCTTTCTTTACAGAAGAATATCTTAGTTCAGGTTGCTATCACAAATACCACAAGTGCCTTAAACAACACACATCTGTTTCTCACAGTTTTGGAGGAAGTGCAAGATCACGGTGTGAGCGGATTCAGTATCTGGTGAGGGCTCTCTTCCTGGTCTGCACACAGCTGCCTCCTTGATGTATCCTCATGTTGCAGAGAGAGAGCTCATGTTTTTTCCTATTAAGGGCAATAATCACATCATGAGGGCCTTATTCTAATGACCTAATATAATCCTAATTATCTCTCAAAGGCCCCACCTCTAAATACCATCACATTGGAGATTAAGGATTCTACATATAAATTTTGGGGGGGCACTAACATTCAGTCCTTAGTAAAGGTTCTTTGCTTTTTGTCTGTGAAGTAATTCATTCTCAGATTTCCCTAAATAGTCAACTCTCTCACTGTTCTCAAAATATAATTAGATTTCAAAAAGTCTTTTTTTAAAAAACCTATTTTCTAGAACGTATCTACTGAGTCAAATCACGTTTTTTGTGCTAAGACTCTCAGGTTGCTAAAAATAGGAGAGTTGATACTATCATGTGGTTTAATTAGTTTCTGACACTAACAGCACCAAAGTACTTGTGGGTAGTGCATGGGAGATAAAACGTCATCTAGACATGGAAATAGCTACATTGACTGTGACACAGTCTAGGGGAGAAAGATGCTAAGTCTGAAGGTCCATAAGAACCTAGATGCAGCAAGAGTGTGTTCTGTGGTAGGGAAGGAAAATCCATCATGATTTCTCACCTCCTCTCTCCTAGTTTATGTTCAGCTACGACTATAATTATAACACTGCAAAATTAACATAAGTCAACATAGTTAATTTTCTGCTCAAATACTTCAATATCAAGAAAGTAAGTTGGCTGATTTAGGGAAGGAAAGACTAAGTTTCAGTTAAAATTACATAAAAGACACATTTCATGATCTCTGCATGTTTGGATAATGGCAAGTTACTACACTAGGACTGTTGTGAAGAAAATTCTGTAGATCCAACCAGGAACGTAATGGTGGTCAGTAAGGTTTTAGATGAGTGCCTCAAACTTTTCCACACCAAGACACTTACAGAAAATCATAATATTTGTAAGTCTCACTGAGCCTTCCAGTCAAACTGGAAGAGATTTGGGGGAGTCAATAGGTTAGAGTGCAGTGGCACTATCATAGCTCACTGCAGTCTCAAACTCCTGGGCCCAAGTGATCCTCTGCCAAGTAGCTAGCACTATGGATGCAGTAATTTCTCATCAAAATATTGCGTATTCTCAATAGTCACCTTGCTCACTCCAGCCTGGGCAAGAGGGCAAGACCCTGTCTCAGACAACAAAAAAAGAAAATAAATTACATGCAGCAATTTCAAGTTGTAAATTAGATTGTGTGTGTGTGTGTGTGTGTGTGTGTGTGTGTGTGTGTGTATCTGTAAAATATCTGCTGCAGGGGCAAACTCAGTGATCTCATTTAAAAATGTGTGGCTATTTATATTAGTAAATGTTTTATGAAATCAGAATTTAATATATCCACACTAATTTTTATTTCATTTTATCATAAATGTACAACAAAGAATATTTAATAATTTTTTTCACTAAGCTGCTTTGATCAGAGACTGTTTACACAAGTCGATGTAAAAAGTAGCAGATTCTTGCTTTGTCTCTTATGAGTTAACACGACTTTCTTGCTCTTTATCAGATCATTTGTTCTTTGAACTTTCAAAATTTGTAATTTCATAGGCTTATCACTTTTTAAATATAACTCCTTTCCTTGACAAATGCAATGTTGAAATCGTTTGTGACAACAAATGGTTATGAATCTTTTAAAATGTTTTCTTAAGTACTTCAAAATTTTAATAAAGTGTTTCTTCCAGAAAAAATAGATATTGCTTATCTGGTCTTTCTAATTCTTTAGTGTCCAAATTCCAACACTAATTAAACATTGGTAGTTATGTCTTAAATCCATGAATGTCGACAGTGCATATAATATTTCTTGTGGTTCTTCCAAACTCGGATCATGTGTATTAAAATGCTCAAAATATTAGTTAACATATTTTTTTAAGCTGACAACTAATCTTCAACTCTGTAAAGTAAGAATAATTTATACTCATATAAATTTCAATTGTTATTTGAGTGCAGGTATTACAAAAAATTTCATTGGTTATCCTCTGTGCCAGGAGAGTGTTGTTGTTGTTGTTTTTTTTTTTAATCTTAATTCTTTGTATAGAGCTGTAAACAGGTATGACTATAGTGGCTTGGATTCACCATCTTGAGAATATCATATAATACGACGGTAAATTCATGAAAAAATTTTTTACACTAACATTTCTGTGTAATTAAAATGATGGGTCCTTTCACTCAAATTATTTGAAATAAACTCTTTCCATGAAGCCTTTAACCTACCGCAGAAGCAGTATCATATCCATTTAAACAGTGTTTCTAACTTATCTTATTTGTTATGACATATTCATATAGTCCTTTAAATATCTCAAGAACTTGGTTTTGATACCTCTTTGTAGGACAAATAATTTTTTTTTCCAAGAATTTCTCTTTAGGCAGTCTTAACTAGATGTATTAACTGTACTTTGCTAGAAATGTCCATAGAGTCACCAATCTTTCTTTGATTTAAATATTTTCTAGATTAGTGCTTCCTCTGTGTCACCTCACATGTCATAAATGGATCTACTAATGCTACTATATGAAAGTGACATCTTTTCTATGACTTTGCCTTACTGTTCTCAAACACATTTTCACATAGGCTGTTAAATGAATGATTCTGCAATTACGCATGCAACCTGGCTTTAGCTATGAAATTTAAGTTAATGTAATCCTGGTGAACCTGATTTCACAAGAGAATTTTGTTTATTTTGAACTTGCAGTTGCTTTAAGAAGTTCAAATCTTTTTCTCTTTGAGATATAAATGTTGTGGGTGGAGCTGGCGTGATTTGCTAGGCACTATTGTTTCACTTGATAACCTCTCCGAGACAAAAAAAATTAGCCTAATTAGGGTGAGGAGAAGAATAAGTGAACATAAATGCCAAATCGAGATTATCCTTATTTTTCTGCCTGAAAGTGACTTAAGCTTCCTGATCTCTTGGCTTTCTTGGTTGACCATTTCTGCAATATTATTCTGAAATTCATTCCTAATGCTGAGCCTAGAAACTATTCCTCCAGCCCTTGCAACAACACCGCAAGTGTAATTCCCTGCTATTTAGAACTGATTTTGTTTTCTGCAACAGGATAATATAATACATGGAACCAGAGAGTGGTTTTTGACTTAGAAGCTCAAAGACAGAAATCCAGGACTGGTCATGTGACCGGCTTGAATTTGAAAACAGTGAGAATCTGCTTAATTTGAGAGGATGTCTTAAAAAACTGGAAGTTATCTGTGGTTTTCTGGAAAGAAGTACCCATTGGACACTTTTTAATTTTTTTTGAGAGACAGGGTCTCACTCTGTCACCTAGGCTGGAGTGCAGTGATGTGATCATAGCTCAATATGGCCTCAAGCTCCTCAGCTCAAGTCATCCTCCCCCGTCAGCTTCCCAAGTAGCTGGGACCACAGGCACGTGCCACCACACCTGGCTAACTTTTTTTGTGTAGCGATGGGGTCTTGTTTTGTTGCCCAGGCCATACTGGACACACTTTTGACAGACCCAGTGGCTACTGCCATAACACAATGTGGTACACAAAAGAACTACAAGGGACATGGGATGAGCAGATTACTCCTGGTTATACGTCTTTGTTCTGAGACAAAAAAGGGCAGGTTTACAGTTGTAAATGCCTAGTAGAAGCTACGGCTACAGGACTAGAGAGCTCCTATGACTTCCACACACTGATATGTTACCTCTCATATTCACAGTCTGGACTTCTGGATTTCAGCACAATGTGTGGTGAATGCACAGTTTCACCAGGCTTCTGAAAAGGCCTAGGAGCAATGAAGGACTCAAGAGCAATGAATAAGCTAGGGTATAGATTAGGGTCTCTAAATGTCACTTTCCAGAATAGCAAAACTAGATTCTTTTGGATTCCAGTTTAGAGACAGAAAATATGCAAGATGAGCTGGAAACATTTTTTATACTAAAGAACAGGGAAGTTATCAAAGGCTACTGGACTCACATCAAAAGGACACCAGAAATTAAAGGGGCTCTCAGGCTGAGTGCAGTTGTTCACACCTGTAATCCCAATACTCTGGGAGGCAGAGGCAGGAGGATTGCTTGAGGTCAAAAGTTTGAGACCAGCCTGGGCAACATGGTGAGACCTTGTTTTCACAATTGTTCTTTACATTAGCTGTGTGCCTATAATCCTAGCCACTCCAGAGGCTGAGGTGGGAGAATCACTTGAGCCCAAGAATTTGAGGTTGCAGTGAGCTATGATCGTACTACTACATTCTAGCTTGGGTGATGGAGTCAGACCGTATCTCTAAAACAAACAAACAAATAAATAAATAAATGAAAATTTAAAAAGGGGTCCCACTGGCCAATATAGGACAATTTGAATATCTAAAGGAATAGTGACTATGATTGATTTTAATGTATCTATTACAAACCCATGTGTTCATATTGCTAATAAACAAAGAACCAAAAGTCATTTATTACCTTTGGAGGTTCTAGGTAATAACAATGCATCACCCCCAGAAACTGGTAAAAACAAGGAAAGAATTGAACATTTATCCTGCCTTTCGTATATGAACTATATTTCCTATTAATCAGATAGTTGATGAGAAAATATCTTAGAACAATAACTAATAAATTCAGAAGTAAGGGAGGACATAGAAGATCACCATTCTGCAAATATCTAATGAAATAATGGACCCAGAAAATTATGCTCAATAGCCATTCAAGCTAATAGATAAAAAGCTGAATGGAATTTTATAGTGGAGATATCAGGCTAATAAGACCTGAACCCACTCATGAAGTCATCAAAAGGGAGATAGCCAGAAATTTTATACTTTCTGATGTGATACAATAGAAAACATATAGCATTGCCTGTGGTGGGTTATTGTCAAAAATTGTACCTGAATGTATTAATCTCTGGATATAAACACCCATTTATAGAATAAAACAGTTTACAGAACACCATGTTAAATGGCATTATGGAAAACAATCAGAAAAAAAGGACAAATAAGTTACCTGGTTTCTTTAATGAATAGATAGCAAGATTTAACAAAGAGCAGAGTGCAATTACTTATGTTTTTTAAAACAAAGTTTTAAATTTAGAATAGTTTTAAATATAGTATAGAGAGCCTCCATACGGGCCTCACCCAGTTCCTACTATTGTTTGCATTTTATATTACCATGACACATTTGCCACAACAAAAAAACCAATATTGCAACATTACCATGAACTAAACTCCATGGTTTGTTCAGATTTTACTAGTTTCTGTCAATGTCTTTTTTCTGCTACAGGGTCCCATTCAGGATCATACATTCCTGCAGGAAGCTTCATGTCATAGACGCCTCTCTGGTCTATGACATTTTCTCAAACTTTTTTTATCCCTGATGACCTTGATACTACTGAAGAGCACTAGCCAGATTTTTTTGTTCAGAATGTTTCTTTATTTGGGTTTTTCTGATGTTTTCCCATGGTTAGACTGGGGTCACTGGTTTTCGGAAGGAAGACTGCAGAGGTGAAGTGCTGTTCTCATCACATCTTTGTTTCATTATTATTATTATTATTGAGACAGGGTCTCGCTCTGTCATCCAGGCTGGAGCATGGTGGCATGATCACAGCTTACTGCAGCCTCAACCTCCTGGGCTCAAGTGATCCTCCCATCTCAGACTCCCTAGTAGCAGGGACTACAGGTGCATGCCGCCACTCCCGGCTAATTTTTTATTTTTAGTAGAGATGGGGTCTCACTGTGTTGCTCAGACTGGTCTTGAACTCCTGGACTCAAGTGATTCTCCCACCTTGGCCTCCCAAAGTGCTGGCATTATAGGTGTGAGCCACCGTGCCCAGCCACCATAACATCTTATCAAGTTACATTCTACATATGTGTGACTTATCATGGATGTGATATATGTGTGACCACCTGGATGAGGCAGTGTTTGCCAGGTTCTCCACTCTAAAATTACTGCCCCTCTCTCCTTTCCAGAATCTACTATTTGGAAGTAAGTCACAAAGAGCAGCTTACACTCAAGAGTGGGGATATGGGAAGAGTTAAGCTATACCTCTGGGAAGAAGGATTATCATAAAATATTTGGAGGTCTTCTGTAAGGGAGATTTGTTTCCTCATCCCTATTTATTTATTCATTCATTCATTTATTTAAATCAATATGGACTCATGGCCATTTATTTAATACTTTGTGTTGTAGTCCAATACCATGCTACTTATTTGGGTGCTCAAATACTTCCAGCTTTGACCTCTAAAAGCTCCTTCACGTTGGCTCCTCTGTCCTCCTAACATGCCCCCATCTGTTTGTTTTCTGAGCACTTTCTTACATTCTGGTCATACAAGAGGCTCCAGATTCATCTTGTATATATCGTGCCCCAGACTTAGAATAAACTATTTCTCCAAGGAGCCCTGGTTTCCCTTTATTGGAGAATGGTATTAGAAAAAAGGCCTGGGTGTTAGATGTACTTATTACTGGAATGTCACTGCTTCTAGGTCCTCTTAGTAGACAGGTTAGGGAATATATGAATATATGTTGACCCATAGAAACGCTTCTATGATTATTTCTGTGTCTGTTCATCTGTGCATATAATAAGCTAAACATGTCTTTAATTCTGATCTAATCCTACATAGTTTGTTCTAGTCCTCTGCCTTGCTTATCTGTAACTTTTCTTTACAATAATAGGAAACATGGCTCCCACCACTTACCATACATTTATTTGCTCAATCCCAAAATAAATGTACAATTACTCCAGAATTATTAACTTTCATAAACTCTATGAGAAACAACTTTGCCTAGTAGAATACACTATTGATGTACTGTTCCATTTGTTTTTAGTCTTATAGTTTCCAGTCAAAACAAGGTTTCCCAAAGTTAATTAGATCAGTTTATTTTCCCTGCCTACTTCAGTGAGGTTGTATCATACATTTTTAACAGTTAAGCTCTTTTATCACCGTCTGTTTTATGTCCTAGGCTCTTGTAACCCCCTGATTAATTTTATTTAATTAGCATGCATTTAGGTTCACTTCTTATGCCGTAAAGTTCTATGGGTTTTGACAAAAGTATAGTGTCATGGATCTACAACTACAAGATCATATTAGTTCCATCACCCTAAAAATTCCCTGTTTCCCTGTGCTTCCCCTAGTCAAATACTCTTCCTGCTATAAAACTTTAGCAGCCAGGCATAGTGGCTAATGTCTATAATCTCAGCACTTTGGGAGGCTGAGGTAGGCAAATCATGAGGTCAAGAGATCGAGACCATCCTGGCCAACATGGTGAAACCCCATCTCTACTAAAAATACAAAAATTAGCTGGGTGTGTGGCATGCTCCTGTTAATCCCAGCTACTCGGGAGGCTGAGGTAGAAGAATCACTTTAATCTGGGAGACAGAAGTTGCAGTGAGCTGAGATCGTGCCACTGCACTCCAGCCTGGCAACAAAGCGAGACTCTGTCTCAAAAACAAACAAACAAAAAACTCTGGTAACCACTAGTTGTTTTTGTCCCTACAATTTTGCCTTTTAAATAATGTAACATTAACAGAGTCATACAATTTTGTAGCGTTTTGGTTTGGCCTTTTTCACTCAGCAAAGTTAATTTATGATTCACCAATTTTATTGTGTAAATTAATTGCTCATTTCTTTTATTGAAGAATTGTATTCAATGGTAAGAATATACCAGTTCATTTATTCAGAATCCTCTTTGGTTGCTTCTAGTTGTTAGCGATTATAAATAAAGCTGCTATAAACTCTTCATGTGCAGGTTGTTATATAGGTAAAAAATTTTGAATCCATTTTCAAATTAGCAATATCACAAATGGAAGTGGGACATCACTATAGATAATACAGATATTAAAAGAGTGACTTGGGGAAATATTATAAACAAATTCATACCAATAAATTTGGCAATTTACTTAACTGGACAAATTCCTTTACTTATATATACTACCAAAGCTCACTGAAGAAAAAATAGATAACCTGAATAGCTATGTACCTACTAAAAATAAAATTCATAATTAAAAACCTTCCCACAGGAAAAACATAGCTTCACTGATATATTCTACCAAACATCAATGGGAGAAAACTTACCAATTCTACATAAAGAAAATGCTTTCCAAATTATTTTCTGAAGTCAGCATTATTATGAAACCATGATCAAAGACATTATGGGAAAAGAAAACTATAGACTAAAATCCCTCATGAGTATAGATGCAAAGATCTTTAAATGAATATTATCAAATCAAATCCAGTTTTGTGTAAAATGGTAATGCAAAATATCCAAGAGGGACTTTATCCAGGAATGCAAGGCTGGTTCAACATTTTAAAATAATTTCATGTAATATCACCATATTAACAGACCATAGAGGAAAAACCATATAAGTATTAAAGTAGATGTTAACAAAAACATTTGACAGATTTCAACTTAATTCACTACAGTAATTCACCAGCAAACAAGAAACTTTTCTTGACTTGATTAAGAGCACTTTGAAAAAGCCTATAGTTCATGGTAAGGGCTGAATGCTTTCTCCCTAATATTTGACATGAGGCAAGATGTTCTTTTACCATTTCTATTCAAAGTTATATTAAAGATTTTACCTTGAGCAACAGGGCAAGACAAGTTTTTGTATTTCCAAAAAGAAAGATAACCAGATTGGAAGCAAAAATGTCTTCACTGGTAGATAACAGGATCATCCACACAAAAATCCTAATGAATCTACAAAAAATTTACTAGAACTAATAAGTGAGCTTAAGATCACAGTAGACAAGATCAATAAAAAAAATAAATTTCTTAAACTAGAAAGAACCATTTCAAAATTGAAATTTAACAAATACTCTTTACAATAGCATAAAAACTTATAAAAATACTCAGCTGCTACCTTTTAAAAATACAAGTGTGAGAGCTGAACATGAAGAAATAAATTTTAAAATAAGTGAGGAGATATACTTTGTTAATAAATTGGAAAACTCAATATTAATAAGCTGTCAATTCTTCCTGAATTTATCTATAGATTAAATATAATTCTTATCAAAATCCCAGCAGATTTTCTGGTGGAAATTGACAAGCTAATTTTAAAATGTGTAGGAAAATGCAAAGAGCATACAATGGCCAAAACAATTTGAAAAATAACAAATTTGTTCTTTTTGATAACTCTTATTTGATTTAAAGGCTTACCATAAGCTACAATAAGCAAAAGGTGGTGATATTAGTGTGAGGACAGATATGTTGATCAAGGAAGCAGAATAGAGCCCAGAAATAGATCCATTTACAAAGGGTAAATTTATTTTTGACAACGATGCCAAAGTAATTCAATACATAAAAAATAGTGTTTTCTTCAAGTGGTACTGAAACATTTGGGCATTTATTTGCAAAATCGTCATTCTCAAACCATCTCATACCACACACAGCAATTAACTTGACATGGGTCATAGACCCAACTGTAAGAATCAAAATTGAAAGACTTCTAACATAAAAAATAAAAGGAAGTCTATTTTTTCCCTTTGGACTAGGCAAAGCTTTCTTAGATAAGGCAAAAGCAAAATGAAATAAAACAAGGCTAACCTTTGAAACAATGAATGAATTGGACTTTATCAAAATTGAAAGCTTCTGGTATTCAAAAGGTATTTTTAAGAAATAAAAAGATAAGCCACATGTGGGCAGAAAATATGTCCAAAATATGTATCTGACAAATGACCTGTACCAGGATATTTACAAGTGAAGAATACAAACTCTTACAAATGAAGAATACAAACAACTCAATTAAAAGTAGAAAAAGTATTTGAACAGGTACTTCACAAAAGAAGGTACAGAAATGGCTAATAATCACACAGAATAGATCATGAAGGAGATCATCATTACTAGTCATGAAGGAAATGCAAATTAAACCCAGAGAGAGATAATATTACACCCCCACTAAAATGGTTACACTTAAAAGGACTGACAACATCAAATGCTATAGAGCATATGAAGTAATGGCATTTCTAATTTTTGCTGGTGGGAATGCAAATACAGTATAGTTCCTTTTGAAAGCAATTTGGCAGGTACTCATAACATTATTCATACGCATGGCATAAGACCTAGAAATTCCACTCCTGGGTATTTTCCCCAGAAGGGAGAAACATATGTTCACACAAAACCCTGTATATTTAACCAGATTTATTTATAACAGTCCCAAACTGGAAAGTACCAGAATGTCCATCAATTAGGAAATGGATGTGGTATGTCTATGCAGTGCAATACCACTCAGCAATAAAGTGAGACAAGCTATGGATAAATGCAACACCTCGGACAAATCTCCTAAGCTATGCTAAATTATGGAAGCCAGACACAAAAGGAAGCATATTGCATGGTTCTGTTTATAGGACATTCTAGAAAAGTCAGAACAATAGCGAGAGAAAACAGAGCAGTTGTTCCCAGTGAAGTGGGGTAGAGGGAAAGATTTGACTTCAAAGGGGGATGAGGGAAATTTGGGATGATGGAGATGGTCTCTGAAACGTCTCTGGGGTGATGGTTACACAACTGCAAACACTTGTCCAAATCCATCCAACTGTATATGTTTAAACATGACCCCCCACCCCCTGCAATTTGACATACTCAGCAAAGACTAAGTCTATAAAACAAGAATTAAAACAGTAGTTTAAATTATTTCATAGAAATGCATCACAACTTGTTGTAACACTATAATTTCAGGATGGGCTGGTATGATTTATTGGTGCGGAACATGGCTATAAAAGTCAAGCAGACCTTAGTTCAAGTTCTGTTTTTACCATTTACTATAGAGTGACCTTCTGCTAATTATCCTGTACTTCATTCAGACCTCACAGGATTATGGTGAGGATTTAATGGCACACTTTAACCACTTCACAATTGCCTGTCTCATAGTGAGTATTTAAAACACTTTAGTTACTTGAAGAACAACACCTAGAAACAGCCTAGGTAGGGAGACATACATATAAACCAGTAAATTACAATATCATGTGAAAATAACAGAAATAGACCAAGTGTAAGGTACAGCTAGAGCAATGAATAAGAAATGCTTCCCTCTGTCTGAAGAAGCCAGGAAAGACTTTTTGGGGGAAATAACGACTAAGTTAAAATTTGAAAGATGAATAAGTCATCTTCAGGCTGATTAGGGGAAGGAAGGGCACAAAATGTCATGGTGTACTTGGAGAATGCTGAGCAGTTTGCTATATTTTTGAACAATGAGAGAAGCTATTTTAGTAGAAAGCAGTCAGTCAGAACAAGAGAGATCCTGAGTGTCAATTTAAGAATCTTGTTGCATTTCATCATTGATGTGTTAGAGCTGTTGGAGCCAGCAAGGACATAGAGAAATTAAATTTGCATATTAGAAAGATTACTTTGATTGTCTTGGAGAAGATGAATTGAAGGTAGGATGAGTCAAGAGTATGGGAGACCTGCCAGAAGGCTTGTTAGATGAATTCAGGTAAAGGACAGTGACTTTCTATACTTGGGCTATGGGAATGGAAAGGTGAGAACAAATTCAAGAAACTTTTAGGGGAATCCAATAACTAACTGTATGAGAAAGAGAATAAGTCTAGGATGCCTGTAAGACTTGGTGGTCTGTTTAGGTAGACCACCTGCTGGTACCCCTAGATAAATGGAAAAACATGTCTATACGGGAAAATAATGAGTTTAGGTGGGTAGTGTTGATGACTGAAGTGCCTGTGGGTACCCAGGTGGAACTGTGCAGCATGTAGAAGGATATGTAGGTCTAGAGTTCAGTATCAGAGTCTGATGGGGAGCTACATATGTGTAATAGTTCAAGTCACAAATATAAATAAGGTCGCCTGGAAAAAGCATATTGTGTGAAAGAGAGCAAGAGACAGATGCCTGGGAAATTTCAACATTTAAGATTCCGTAAAAAAATCACAACAGGGCATATGTGCCTATAATCCCAGCTACTCAGAGACCGAGTCGGGAGGAATCGTTGAGGCCAGAAATTTAAGACAAGGCTGGGCAACACAGAGAGACCCGGTTTTATAGAAAAGATCTTAAATCATGGTCATAAAAGAAAGTAGGAGGAGGATCAAGGATCAAGAGCAAGTAGTATTCAAGGGAACCAAGGAAAGAGTTTCAAGAATGAGGTGCCATTGAGCGTTACACGCAGCAGCAACGTCAAGCAAGATGAGGGCTAAGAAGCAGCCAATGGTTATGGATAGTTTTAGTGCTGGGATGAAAACAGGTCACTATAGTCTGAAGAGTAAATGGGAAGTTAAAAATGTGTAAGTATCTAACGCTGGTGACTTTTTTTGGAAAGTCATGACCAAGAAGAGAAAGAGACAATAATGGTTACAAAGAGCAACAAGATCAAAGGGATTTTATTTGTTTTTGATTTTTAGATGAGGCATGGGAGAGACTTCACCATAATTATATACTGACAGGAAAAAACATGGAAGAGAGGGAGAGGCTCAAGATACAAGTGTGTATTATTCAAGGTCCTATCACATAATGCTTGATTATGCTTTATTCTTGAAACTTCTTCTTTGGTTTTCTTGATACGGTTTGGTCTTAATCCTTCTCTTACTTCCATGACCATTACTTAAGATCTTTTCTATACAGAAATCACACCAGATATTTGACCATGGAAAACTGAATAGAAATAATCATTTTTATAAAGCTGTTTATCAGTCAATTTAAAAGGTGAGGAGAGAACAGATGATATATAAAAGTAGCAATTATAAGAAGCATCTATCATTTCTTAGGACTGGGAGCCCAGTAGGAGATGGAATTTGCAAAGTCTAAGAGGAGAAGGAGAGACTTTTTGCTAAAGGCAGTCAAAAGTATTTTATGAAGTTGGCATTTGAGCTAGCCTTAATTAAGTGGAAATGAAAGAATATTCCAGGTGTGGCACATGATCTGGGAAATAGAAGCTACTTTGTAAATATTTGTTGAAAAATGAAATGATGAATAGATGAGCAAAAAATCTAGAGAAACGTGTGGAAACTGGGGAACAGTAAGTCCAGCTGGCGCTTGGGTGGAAGAGTGGTTGAAAATGAGGTTGCACAGATGGAACAGAGATGGAGCAGACAGTCTTAAATACCAGGCCAGTGCGTTGAAAGTTTATCTTAGGAAGCCACCGACATTTGAGTAGGGAAGTGACAAGACTGGAACCATGATGTCTGGAAGGCCGATTTGCCTGTGATATGTAGAAAGAACTGGAAAGAGTGAGGAACTGAAGTCATCAGCCAGAAGGCCAAAAAATGACGAGCTGGATTGAAGTGACAGTACGAATATAAGAAAGGGAACAAGCAGGAAACAAAATGAAAGCCGCCAAGAGGTGGCTGAAGTGATGACTGTGGTTAGAGGGCATGGGAGGAAGAAGGGAAACTGAAGCTCCTTCGGGGTCTAGGCGATTGGAAGACTGGCCAGAAGAGGAAAGAAAGAGGAAGACGGCGGGGCTCTGAAGGGCCATGAGAAGTTCTGTGGGAACGGATTGGACATCCTAGTGCAGGGAAATTTGGCAGTGCAGGTCTGCAGCTTAGCGGAGTCTGAGCAGGAGGTGGTTAATGTGGGTTTCATCCGCACAGAGATTCTGCCTGTACTTAGAAGAATGCAATAGTACTTGCATATTTAAACCCACAGCCAGTCCTCGAGCCAGAAACTGAGGCTGAACTGCCTCCAGATTTACAGCTTTCACCCCCAGTTTCCATTCTCTCCGAAAGCACTGGACTCAGGTAGCCGAGGACGCACTTGGCTCCTCGGGGCAGTGACCGCAGCCCCCGTGGGACAATCGGCGCCTCGGCAGCCCCGAACGCTCCCAGGGCCCAGGCGCGCAGGCGCAGCGTGGCGTCGCCTAGCAACCAAGCACAACAAAGGACAGGAGGTTCGTGCCAGTGGTGTCTGCGGTGTCTGCTGAGTTTGCGTAGCAGCTACTTGGCGGGATCTCCTGGCAGGTAAAGGCAACCCCGCGGGATGTGGAGGTCCAGGGCAGAGGCCTGAGCAAAACCTGGGAAAGGAGAAGGTGCCACGCGGGCGCAGACTGCTAGGGTCAGTGAGGCAGCAACCTTGCTGGGCGTTGTGGGTTTCTGTCCCGCGCCCGCAGAGTTAGACGGGGATTGGGGTGGGTTTCGTAAGCATCCCACTATCTCCCATTCCACAGGTGACAAAACTGAGCCCTCAGGAGGGGGTCTGAGGTGAGATGAAGTTGGATTCCATTACTTGACCATGAGCAACTCAAGAAGTGGTCTCGATTTCTCGAGCCCTCCTCCTCTTTAAATCTTTTCAAAGCAGAACTTACTAGAAAATGTTTCAAATCATAGGCTGAACATTCATGAAGAAGAAATACAAACGACCAATCAACTCATGAAAAACATGGCTTTCATAGACAAGAAGAT
The DNA here is from genome assembly GCA_963574635.1 of Cheracebus regulus. Taxonomy (NCBI): domain Eukaryota; kingdom Metazoa; phylum Chordata; class Mammalia; order Primates; family Pitheciidae; genus Cheracebus; species Cheracebus regulus. The sequence continues at coordinate 6,572 of CAUYQU010094011.1, read as the reverse complement.
ACATTTTTAGAGCAGACTTATTTGCCTATCCAATGCCCTGAAGTTTTCGCCCAGTTAATTTTCTGCTAGAAATTTATCCTAAAGAAATAGTTGGAGATATGGATGAAAATTTTATGTCCAAGGATGTTCTCTGCAGCCTTGTCCATATTTCCAGAAAATTATAAACAAATTTCAACTATCAGAGACTGGCTAGATAGCTAATGGATTTTAAAATATTTGAAATGGCATGTTATGCTGATCCACTGGAGATGATTGAAGCAATAAAGGGAAAGTGAGACTTCATGAATTTATTTGTTAATCCCAGCACTTTGGGAGGCTGAGGCGGGTGGATCACGAGGTCAGGAGATCGAGATCATCCTGGCCAATATGGTGAAACCTCATTTCCACTAAAAATACAGAAAATTTAGCTGGGCATGGTGATGCACACCTGTAATCCCAGCTGCTAGGGAGGCTGAGGCAGGAGAATTGCTTGAACCCAGGAGGTAGAGATTGCAGTGAGCCAAGATCGCACCACCGCACTACAGCTTGGGCAAAAGTGCCAGACTCCATCTCAAAAAAAAAAAAAAAAAAGGTTAGTAGAAATATGAACCCAAGAAGGGAAGGTGAGAGTAGGGAATAGAAATTCAGGCAGGATGTTAAAATCACTTTAGAAAACATGCAATGCCAGGTGCGATATTGGGAGTTTGGGAGGCACTTTGGTAGGCCGAGGCAGGTGGAGTTGAGAGTTGAAGATAAACCTGGCCAACGCGGGGAAACCCGTCTCTACTGAAAATACAAAAGTTAGCCGGGTGTGGTGGTGGATGCCTATAATCCCAGCTACTCAGGAGGATAAGGCAGGAGAATCACTTAAACCTGGGAGGCAGAGGTTGCAGTGAGCCAAGATCAGGCCACTGTCCAGCCTGGGCAACAAAGTGAGACTGTCTCAAAAAAGAAAGAAAGAAAGAAAGAAAACATATATATATATATATAAAAAAAAGGAACTACATAGAAATAGTGTTGATCTCTCTAAGCTTATCTTTGGATGATTTTTATTTTATTCATTGTGCTCTTTGTTTCCCAAATTCTCTGCAATGAAATGCACTACCCTTACAAGGATCATCTCTGTAGCTCATTGCCACTGGCCTATGTCAGCTGTTCAGCCCCTCCTCCATTAACTATTATACCTAATATGGTGATAAAACACATAGGCTTTTTCTTTTTTGGAGACAGAGTCCTGCTCTGTCACCCAGGATGGAGTGCAATGGCGCGATCTTGGCTCACTGCAACCTCTGTCTCCTAGGTTCAAGTGATTCTCCTTTCGCAGCCTCCCCAGTAGCTGGGACAACAGGCATACACTGCCACTCCAGCTAATTTTTTGTATTTTTAGTATAGATGGGGTTTCACCATATTGTCCATGCTGGTCTCGAACTCCTGACCTCAAGTGATCCACCTGCCTCAGTCTCCCTAAGTGCTATGATTACAGGAGTGAGCCACCATGCCCAGCCATGATAAAACACATACACTTAACTTCATTCTTTAGCTTCGGAGATGCTCTATCATTGCAATACTGTCTGTTTAGGTCGTCTAACCTCTACACTATGCAATTGCTTAAAAGCACTATCCTGAAGTAGGAAAAATTAGTTCCTGGGTGAAAATCAGATGATTTAAAACAATTTTATGCAAGTGTAATTTAATTGCCTCCTGAGTATTATTCATAAGGAATTCTTTTATAAATCACAGGCTGCTCTGTCTTGGAATTGGTTATAGAGTACTATAAACCCATTATTTTTTTCCTAGCGATTAATTGTAGGATAGATTCTCATTTGCCCACAACAGTTTCTGCATGTCTGCCTGAAATATTATAGGCAAAAGGTCTAGGACCTATTCACTTTTCAAGTACCTAAGGAAGATGTTTCAGATTTGGAAAAAAATGCTTATATTGGGACTAAAATATGAAAAGAAAACTAAAAAATTAATGATAATTAAATGTTTTATTAATATAAATTTTTATTACATTTGAAAACAATTTTCTCATTTCATAAGGATTTCCAGGTGTATGTACTGATTGCTGAGTAATTTCAAATACGAATTTCAAAAGGTTTTATGATGCAAATGACACTTAATAGGTGATGCAGGAGCATTTTAACATTTCAATATATTGGCTACAGTGTGAGTAAGCTTGCCCAGGCTCTCAAAAATCTTAAAAGTAGTGTAGTCTGAAGTTAGAGACCTGGAATAGATGGCTTTCAGAAGTATCTAGGAGTTTCTATGAAGATGTGGCTTTTTAATGTATGTGATAAATTCTGGGCAGTGTCTCTAATGCTAGGAGTTGCTTTTGACCCTTGACATGCAGTTTGAGCTAACCCTGACATTGTAGATTCTCTCCAAGGATTTTCTATGTCCTAGGATTTCTATTGAGACAATGGTAGTTTCCTTAAGGCTGCGATATACAGTTTAAGCTTGCTCTGATGCCGCACATAATTCCACAAACCTCATTGGAGAAAACTAGATAGATTTCTTGGGTTATTCTAATAGATATTAACATCTTGAAAAATTCTTTGACTGGGTTACTCCTCTGTGGTATGTTAACTATGTACAAGTACCATTCCTTTCACTTTTTCCACACGGACATATGAGGACGAGTGGAAAGGAAGTAACCTCAGTTTCCCCAGAATGTATCTCTTCAGATTCTTAATTGCTTTTTTATTGAGCTGTGGATTATATGACAGAAAACCTTTTGTTATCCAGGGAAAGGACACAAATGTTGATTCAGATCTGGCAGATTTTGTATACCATTTATGAGATCATTACTCCTAGGAAAAATAGAGTCAATGAGTTTCATGAATATCAAATGCCAATTATGTATCACACACTGTTGTAGGTGTTTGGGATAGATCAGTGCAATAAAATAGACAAAAACGTCTCTCTTTGTGGCACAAACATTCTTGCAGGTCCCAAATGAACCTGAATTTAGTCTCTTAAGCCCATCATAAACAAGCTATAAAAATGGTAAATGATTTCTTATTGTGTAAGTAAAAGTTATGCCACTAATATATTTACTTCCTTTCCAAACTGAAGGCCAGAACTAACACTCAACAATCTTATCAGTAAGTTTCTTTAAAATTGCAGAGGTTGAAACTGGGGTGTAGGTGACATATTTTTACATGTGTGATAATTTCTACATGTATTGCATTGTGTTTTAGGAGGTAAAAGTTTAAAGGAGAATATAAACCTCCTCCCAAGGACACAGGTAATTGAAAGATATATGTGCAAATGTCACTTTAATCATATATTACATCCTTTTCCAGGATGGGTAAAAAGATAAAGAAGGAAGTAGAGCCTCCTCCTAAGGATGTGGTAAGTTTCTGATTTGAATACTAGTGGCAATTTAACAACTAGTTATAAAAATAAATTGTTCACACAGTTTGGCATGTACCAGTATATACATGAATACACGGTGGCAGAAGTCCAAAGTCTGACTAATGATAAGATTAGTCAGAGAAATCTAACATTATATAAACAAACATTTACAACATTGTCATTATATAATTAGCACAATTAGAGTAATTATAAGCTTTTCCAGTATGTAGATGGCATGTTTATAGCCTAGTTAATGAATACATAGTTTGGGCTGTTTTTTAAAAATACTTTCCGTTTACATTTGCCAGCTTCTCATTTATGTTAATTAATCAAGTGAATTTTCAGAAATAATTGGAAGTTCTGCTATCTATTAGATATGTGTGTAAGGTTGTCTGGTGATGACCATTGCACATCAGAAGTCCTATCCTTTTCAGTTCTATTGAGAGACTGCTCTGGGATCATCATCTTTATTCCAAATACTAAGTAATTCATTCCCCATACAGAAAGCTCTCCTCTCTCTTTAAAAACATGATTTTATCTTCTCTCTTTAAAGCTTATCAATTATTGAGGGATTGTATTAAAAGTAAAAAATGATCTTTGACAATTTTCAGTTTAGAAACTTATTTTGAAACAGACATTTGATGTAATTTCCTTCAGATAAAATAGGAATAGAAAAAAAAAAGTGGAGTCCACAGACTCACAGCAATTTCAAGTTTGAAGGAAACTGGGCTAATGGCAGAAATCTGCCCCCAGCCTTGGGAGCTTCCTGATTAAGACCCTGGGGGCCTTGAGCCCGCTCTGCCTCTCACCAACTGTGATATTGTGGCCAATTTTCCAAATTTGGCCGAGTTATTTCAGTTTTTCTTTAGCTTCTAAATGGGAATTGTAATATCCAACTTGTTGCTGTTGTTGTATAAATTAAAACAAAATAAGTTACATAAAGGTCTTACTGCCTAACACGTAGCACTTGGAAAATAAGATCTATTATCATGAGAATCCTCTGGACTCTGCCTCTGAGACACACACCCACACACACACACACACGCACACCCCTGTGGAACAAAATCTATAGAGGTGCCTGTCTTCCTGGGTCCAGGTAGGCTTTGCAGAGGTAGACTTCTGATGTTTCATCAGATGATGTTTCATCATTCTGGCTACTTCTCTTAGGACATATTCCTAAAATGTTACAGATTCTCTAGTTTTCTTCATTGCATCTAAGGTTTGAATTACCCTCCATTTTGCTACCAAATAGGATTATTGGCATTTTATTTGCAAATACATATTCTGATTAAAATTAAAATTAAGGGGCTTATAAACAATAGATATATGTGTCCAATACATTTTCTATAACTTCATAATGTCTTGCTGATATTTTCCTCGGACTCCAATCCTTGGGGATACAATGGAGAACTTGAGAAACATAGTCCTAGCGTTAACAAAATAGAACTCTAGCTCCCTCAGCTCACAACAGCCTTGGAGGTAGCCAACGGTGTGTGTAACATTGACCAATGGTCCTCACTTTTCCTTGCCTTTCCCAGGAGACTTCCATCCTTCTACTCTGACTATAAAACTGACAGAGGGGTATTAAAATAATATCTAAGCCCTTTTCTACAGTAAATATTCTCATACTTCAAAGCAGCATGCCACGACTTACAGTATCTTAACCTGGAACTTGTTCTGGAGTATACCTCTAAAGTCAATAAAGATTTGTTCTACACATTGTAAATGAAAACCAGATTTAAAGACAAATATAACTACTTAAGAAAATAAACTTTTCTCTGTCAACTAATGTTAATTTGCTTCTTACATGTTTCCTAGAAACATTGGTTGTAAAGACTTTAATTTTTATCATCTCTTTTCTATGGGTCAAAATAATTAATAAAAACAGCAATAAAAGTATTGGTAATAGGATTAAAACAAAAGCTCCCTTTAAGATTCTCATTTGTTGTAACATTAACATATGCAGATATGGTATTGTTTTATATTTCCTTCTCATAAAAGAGACACTGGCTAAGACATGTCTATATATGGAAAAGATATGGCTTGATCAACCAATACAACGATTTTCTTCCTTTCCAAATCATTTTCCCAAATCATTTCCATGTTTAGCCAAAAGGTTGTTTGTGATGCTTTAATAAAAGGAAAACTTGGGAGAGAGATCCAAGATGACCACGTAGCAGCAGCTCAGGATTGTAGCTCCCAGGGAAAGCGCAGAGAGCAAGTGGACGCCGCAATTTCAGACGAATTTTTGTTGCCCACAAACGGGGAGATTCCCGGCAGAGGAGCCACATGGTTCACCAGCACGACTCTTTTGGCCGGCGCGGCTGTTTTGCTGGTGCCCTGTTGTGGTGCTTCTCAGTCCAGAGGGTACGGGACAGGGTGCCCTTTCAGTCGGGCTCCGCTGGTCCCACCCCCACAAGGAGAACAGCAATTGAAAGTGCTGAGGACTGAGAGTTTCACAGCAAGCACAGACGAACCAAGGAAGACCTAGCCTGTGGGGAAGCGGCGTCCACTGAAGGAAAACTAAGAAACAGAAAAAACTTCATCACCAACAAGCCAGACGTCCACTTAGAGACCCAATCTGAAAGTCGGCAATTACAAAGACGACAGGTGGATAAATCTACAAAAAATGGGAAGAAACCAGTGCAAAAAGGCTGAGAACACCCGAAATCAGAATGCCTCTCCTCCTACAGGGGATTGCACCTTCTCATTAGCAAGGGAACAAGAGCTGATGGATAATGAATGTGATGATCTGTCAGAATCAGGCTTCAGAAGGTGGATAATAAGAAACTTCTGTGAGCTAAAAGAACACGTTCTAACCCAATGCAAAGAAACTAAGACCCTTGAAAAAAGATTTAACGAAATGCTAATGAGAATGGACAACTTAGAGAGGAATATAAGTGAATTGATGGAGCCGAAAAACACAACACAAGAACTTCGCGAAGCATGCACAAGTTTCAACAGCTGAATTGACCAAGCAGAAGAAAGGATAACAGAGGTCAAAGATCAACTCAATGAAATAAAACAAGAAGGCAAGATTAGAGGAAAAAAGGGTAAAAAGGAATGAACAAAGTCTCCAAGAAATATGGGACTATGTGAAAAGACCTAATCTACGTTTGATAGGTGTGCCTGAATGTGACGAAGAGAATGAATCCAAGCTGGAAAATACTCTTCAGGATATTATCCAGGAAAACTTCCCCAACCTAGCAAGGCAGGCCAATATTCAAGTCCAG